>JAOTAV010071892.1:0-13427 GCA_026546445.1 Cyclargus thomasi | reverse complement strand
CGGCCCAACGTCCAACGAGAGTTCGGTAGCCCTTTTGCCGAATGCCCGTTGTTCTTTTATTTTGACCCAATGTGTACTCATCTTTACTCTCGCATCTCTAGCTGCATAGTAAATTAGTAACCCTTACTAGTCTGTGCCTAACTGAGTAACTGGCTTTCTTGACTTTAGTCTATGGTACAATCATTCTCCGCTGGCAACACCTAACGTCTCTTGTCAAATGATTTCAGTCCACTTGCCATCGTAAGAAGCGGTCTAGTGCGAAACAAAGTGAAATGGCTTCCTTGTGTAGACAAATTATCAGGGCAAATGCTCTCAAAAGTGCTCTTTTATCCACCGCCCGTCGGGGATATGCCGATAAAAGTAAGATTTTGCGACAATTTTCTTGCTGTAACTGAGAACTGTCAAAGTTTTGTTACGTAATGTCAAAATGTAATTTTGCTTCTCTAGAAAATCAAAATAAATCTTACAATTTAGGTCCCTTGATTTTATTATGCATTCAGTGAACTATTACTACATATCTTTAAAATAAACTATTATATACCCATGGTACTGGTTTTCTATTTTATGAACTTAGCTGAATGTCATAATGTTACGCACATTTCATCGATTTTCCTTTTATAGATACTTGAGTAATGTCAAAGAAGGCAATTTTTTTACATTGCATAATCAAAAAAAATATATTAATTTCGTACTAGCTACAAAGAATTTGTTTATATATGAAAGAGACTAAAAGAGTTCTAAAAGTTTTACTTTGTAGGTTAAGTTACAAAGGTTTTATTGTGTATCTTATCTTGCTCTTTGAGGTGCATTATAATCTGAACCTATGATTTGGCCCTAATTACTATCAAGGCCTTATTATATTAATGTACAGTAAACAATAATATTAAAAGTTGGAATAAGCTACATATTTGATCTACACATAATGTCAGTTATCTACATTCCTGAAAATTAACGACTCTTCATAGCTCTTGAACATAATATGAATGTGTGTATACATATGTGTACACACATTCATATTATATTATATAAAATTAATATTATTTACCTTTTAAAAACACTACTATTTGAAATGGTAAATAGTTTCAAGGACTTGAAACTGTTTACTATCCAAGTTTTAATGAACCTCAAACACAAGTAACATCTGTTTATGTACCAATACCTCTCTCACAGTGATGCCCGATCCCCTGGAGCACGCCACCGGTCTGGAGAGGAGAGAGCTGCTAGCCCTGGAGTCTGGCAACGACGATCCCTTTAACCTAAAGGTCCTGAAGAAGGCTGCGGGAACACGTGACAACCCTACCCTCGTGCCCTCTTGCTTTGATGCCAGAATTGTTGGTTGCATTTGTAAGTAGTACATGCTACCTGATTTTCATTCTTTCTCAACTCATTTCTTTATTTATATCCCAGTTATACATTGTTATTAAAGCAGAAATTATTTGGAATAGTCATTAAAGGTGTTACATTCTACAGTGACACTTAATAAGTCAATTATAATTTTCAGGCGAGGAACACGCTACATCAGTCACCTGGCTTTGGGTACACAAGGTAATTATTTTAAAATTTTCTCTTAGTACATATAACTTTTTAACCTAATAATAAAATATAATTAAAGTATATTTTAATGTTATAAATAAACATAATTTTAAGTTTTAGCCTAATACAAAAAAAATGTATTTCATCTGAATAAGTTTTACCTTTATTTATTTTAAAATATATATTTAATAGTACATATATTAAATGTTAGAGTTACAAAATCTAATATGGTACAATCTTAATATGTGCACCTTTCATAGGTGACACAACATTAGCAAAGAAATAAGCTAATTACACCATTATAATTAACTAAAATTTCATATTTAACTAATTTAATGAAACAATCTCAAATCAATACAATTACTAAAATAATATTAAACATAGTATTTGCATAGGTACAAGGTTGTCATAAAAAATATTCTTTTTTTCCAAACTTTTCAAAATACTTAATTCTGTGTAACAAACAAAATTCTTAAATATCTGTATTTATAATAGTTAGCTTCCTGTAAGTACCAGATTACTAGATCATTTGCAACAGGTAAAATTTGTATATATCAAGAGAACTATACATTTGGGCGCTTAAATTTAAGTTTTGCGATTTAAGTGTCTTAACTGCTGCCTGCTGCTAAGATGTTTACAAATCATACTAAGGCTTTTTTAGGTTTCTTATTTTATTTATTAATCTATTTACTTTACAGGGTCATCCCCGCCGTTGTGAGTGTGGACACTGGTACAAGTTAATTGAAAAGGCACCATTGTAAATTGTTATGATTTAGTTTTACAATTAGTAGTGACTACTGGCTAACGCATCCACAACGTTCCACAGATTAAATAATAATAAATGATAATACTATGGTTTAGATGCGTTATGAGAACATAAACAGCATTAAATAATTATAAGCCTATCATTATCAGTGTTTTATTGTTACCTATTGCTGCCGTGTTGTGTTGTAAGGAGTTATTTTTATGTAGATAATTAAATAAAGGTGTCTAAAATATTAAGAATTTTATTGAAGTCCTGTTATAATAACATTGTATAGAAAAAGTTGAACCCAAAAAAATTTGAGCTATAGTCATTGAGTTAGAATGTACTTGTGACCAATATAGCCCATGTATTAAAGAATTATATCATCAAGAACTGACCCGCGCCAACAGTGCGCGTGTTCCCAAGGCTGTGAACCAGGCCCTGCTTAAGTGTAACCAAAATAGATGGAAATTCTAAATTACAAGCCATCTCGACACAAACTATCGGAAGCGGCTTGCAGGCTGCAGACCAGTGTGGCATACATAATCAAGGGCGGATCCAGCTTTGGCGCCAGGGGAGGTCACGTACTCGTCAAGTCACAAAAAGGCGATTTGGCACGCCCCCCCGTGCCAAATCGCCTACCCTTTATGTCACATACTCGTGTTCAAATTTGCGCTACTTATCGACTTCCGATTTTCTGAAATTATGCAGAGACATCCGAACGGATGACATCCCAATTTGGGATGCATTATTATAATGTTAGAAAGCTGATACCACGTACCAATATCAAGTTTAGGCTCGTTTGAATCGTATTACAAAGCACTCTTCAAATTCAGGGTTTGACGATAGTACCGGAAGGTGGAAGGTTTGGGCTTGTTGGAATCGTCTTGCCAAGCACTCTGCAAATACATGGTATTCACGTAACCATAAAGCTAACTTTATGAATGAGATGAAAATCAAATGCAATATGTAAATTTACTTTTATTATAAAACTTTTAATGTTAAATCTAAAAAGGAGGCCGATTTGTAGTCCATCTCTAAGACGAACTAAAGAGTTAAAAAATAAAATAATATTTAAAAATAATTTATGAAAACAAGCTTTATAAAAATAAATAGTTTAAAAATAAATGTTTATTATTATTCCTCCTAATCCTCACATCGCTCCAAATCCAAACTCCCAACGTTTTCCTACTAACAACTTTATTTCTACTGAGGGTTCTACACGGCGGGAACAAACATCACGCTAAGCTGTGCACTCTGATGCAATCCAAATTGCACTTTCAATTCATGGACGATTGAAAATAGCTGTACTGGAATGGTGTCCACCATTTACAACATGAGTATGTAAAGATGCACCCTCAATTCAATCTTACGCCATGATTGGTGCAATTTGGTGTGCATCAAGGTCGTGTTTGACATCAAGGTTTGCCAAACACGACCATTTACAACATTAATATCATATTAATATAATATCATAACATTAATATCTTAAATGCACCTTCAGTTCATGGCGTAAGATTGAAAATGCATTGCATCATCACTTTTGCGGAATGATTCTTCCCGCCGTGTAGAACGCCCTTATAGTTTAAACGTTCGTCAACACAATTCACAAAGCGCGCGCAAGCTAAAGTCACACGAAATGGAATGTGATTTCTTTCGATTCGATGTTCAACGAAAAAAAGTTCGATGCATTTGTTCCCGAATTAAAACTAAATAAAGTAAATACCTATATTAAATAAATTGAATATTGAAAGTACCAGAAATGAAATGTATGTTGTGACAAAAATGAATAAAACATTATGTTTAACAATTTTAACTCACCTAGGTTCTGCATATCTGGATCCGCCGTACACATATTGAAGGTTTTTATTACATGATACACATATTTAATACATATCCAAGAACCAAGAACATTGAAAAACTTTTTGCTCCGTCGGCGGGATTCGAACCCACGACCCCCGGCTTAAGCTGAACTAACTGAACCACAGAGGTCGTCGTACATGTACGTTATCAAAGTATCCCTAACATATATGGCAATGCACAAGATAACGGACTCCGTGAGTAATTGTGTTCATTGATCTCGGACAGCCGGTGGGACGCTGGAGGCTGTACACTCTCGCCGCGGCACGGCGAGGCCGCCCGAGTGCGAGAGTGTAAATGGTTGCACTATCGCCCGAGAGCTTTTGGCGAGAGTGTACAGCCTCCATTAGGATCGCAACTCGCAAGTTTCCAAAACTCTCTCGTCATCCGGTGTGGACCAGGATATTTGACAATGCATTCAGTGCAGACCAAAAAAAAAAACAACCCGTCAAATCAAAATGTCATGAAATTTTGAAATGTGTCTGACTCACTTGTCATATTATACGTCAATTGTCATATTGTGTTATATGTCAATTTTCATATTATATGTCAAAATATTTCAAATTTAAATTTTTATTTGTTTTATTTGGTACAGTAAATTGTAATTAAATATTGTTATTACTTGATATTTACCGAACATAATTTTCTGATGTTAGTGAATATTTTAATCATTTTTATGTGATTGCGATAACAAAGTGGTATCAATATGAAACGTTCCAGTAAGTTTAACAAAATGTATTTAAGAGTAAGGAACAATAATTATATTTAAAAATTTTCTTGTATTTATTCCTCATGCGGATTAACTTGGCACACGGCTCGACTGACTTTCGAATTGTTAAAAGTTTTACTTGACCACAAATTCTTATCGCGCCCTAGGAACGTGGGGCGGAGCGGGTCCGGGGACGGGTAAGAAAAAGTTTGAGTACACACGAGATTAATATAATTGTTGGACGTATCTTTCGATATAAATTGACAGTTTAAGGATTGTACTATTTAGAGCCAATAAGTATTTAAATTGTGTATTTAAACTTGTTTAACATATAAATATTGTATTAAAACGTTGTAGCGTGTATAAAGCGTTTCTGGAAATACAATAGTCAGCTAACTTAAAAATTATGTTCCTCTCATCATGAGATAAAGCTCAACCTTTCTAGGAATTGAGTTTCATGCTATTGTTGCATGTGTCATGCAACCTCCGTGAGTGGTGATGGCAACTGGTAACCATGTCAACGCTACTGGACATAAAATTCATAAATTTTCGGCTTGAATTTTTGAAACTGTTTTATGCTAACGCTACTCGACGCCGAATACGAATGCGGGGTACTGCACGGGGAAGCAGGAGGGTGGTTGACATAGCTTACATTTTGAGCCAAGTGCCTAGTTGACTCGCAGGAGTTATACAACAGGTCATGGCGATCTCTTTGTTCAACAAATAGATGCATAATTTACCTGCGGTCTATTAAATAATATCAATATAATATTTACTTTTAGGTTTATGTGGTCAGCACAACATAATATCACAGGTTTACATAGCTGATGGCTTCTACGACGACTGCGATGAACTCGTTTCCCGGTGTACTAAGTTCCAACCACTTGACTATCAGTCATTCTGTAGTATATGGAAAGATATGAACTTTAGTTGCCTCTACCAGTAAGAGTATTTGTAATTTTTAACCAACATTTTATAACAGTACCTGGGGACCAGAAAGAAATTGCCCTACCAATCTTGGTTTGTGAATGTAAACCATTCTCAAATCCCTTTAATATCTACAAAAAATTTATGAAAATTGGTTCAGTTGTTTGGGAGGAGTTCAGTGACAAACACACATACACTAGAATTATATATTATACTAAGATTTTCACAATAAAGTTTTAAATTATAAAGCCCTGTGGAAGAAGCCCTTTTATACTTTTGTTTTTTTTATATACCTTGTGGCAGATAGAAGCAAGTTTGATGGGAACCCAGTTCCTGCAATAACTAGTCCAAAATGTTGACTAGAATTGGCTTCTTATTTTTTCACTGTATTCACTTTTACTAGCAAAATGTATTGTTACTTGTGACAGCCTTATTTTTTGTTTCTTTTGAGCTCCATAGAATAATTCTAAAATAACTCATCGGAATATGTCTGCAAGTCAGATTGCAAAAAATTACATACCAATAAACACTTTTTCAGAGGAAGGTCATCGGGTGCTGAAGTAGCAGAACTTTCAGAAGAGCTCATACACATTGCTAAATATTATTTAGTGAGAAACACAAGTAACTTTGAGGTAATATTTCCTGTCTGTAAATTAATTTATTTTGTTCGTAAGACTTACAGCTCATTAAAATTACAATAGTAGTTGTATGGAGTGACTATTAAGAGCCAATTGCAAATCTTCACGAGTGAATACCAATTTAAAAGGAATTAAGCTCACTTATAACTTAAAACTAATGATCTTGAGGTTATGCAAACAACAATGTAATTTTGCAGCGGTAATAATGTTTAAAAAGAAAATTGATCACATTTTTTATTTATTACTAGCCATTATTAAACTTCCTCATCTATACTAATATTATAAAGAGGAAACCTTTGTATTTTTGTATGTTTCTATTGAATAAGCTCAAAAACTACTTAATCGATTTCAAAATTTCTTTTACCATTACTTAGAGGGATTTTTCTGAATCCATATAGGCTATATTTTATTCCGGATTTTTCGTGGTAGAGAAAATTATAGAGTAAGTTGTCGAAAAAAACTGCCGTACATTAGCGATTCTCGCGAACGCTGCCTAAATGGTTAGAGATGTATGGTTGACTTTTATAGAAAAGTTGTAGAACTCAATAATGTCTACAAAAAAGATAAACCAAACATTTATATTTTAGCCTTTATAAACACCTATCCATAGAACAAAAGTAAATAAAATTATTAGCCTATGTTAAGGCTATATTATTGTCAAATACTAATCCTTATCCAAATAAACTATTTGTTGCAATAGCTATATCATTATAAGAATAGCTATAAATCACATTTTATTTTATTCCAATCCAACAATCCTTTCAAAAGATATTACAAATTTAAAATTGTAATTAGTATGAAAATGAATGATGGCCGCCACAAATTAAAAAAATAACACAAATTAAAAAGAGAGGCGAGGCGGGTCGCTAGTTAATTATTGGTTAATTATAATATTAACTAGCTGATGAATATGCATGACAATTTTTGGTTGTGTGTCTTGTATTATATCACAAGATCATAGAATTTCTAGAACGCAATGAACAAGTGTGTCAAAGTTATTTTTAGTTTTTAGAATACTGAAAAAAATATTTTAAGTAATAAAGATATTAATAACAATTTAAATATTTATATTATATTCTGCTTTCTCATCAACAGGAGTCTGTAGCTGGCTTATTTCTTGTGTATGGTCTTCTATCACTACAGCCATATAATGATTTTACCTGGATGCGGATTATTCCTGATGATGTACCAGTGTTAAGGAGAATAGAGCTGGTAGCGAGAAGGGAGAAAAGACATGATGTTCTCTTTATATTGGGCGATGTTTTGATCAATCGATGTCAGTACCATGCATCTGAAAGAGAGAGAGGACTAGAGAAATCATACAGAAAATACATTGAAGGTAATATTGAATTTGTATGTAAAAAGGATATCAATTTTTAAAGACATTTACGCATAGAGTTGAATCATCGCAAAGATGCGTCATGTTTTTCGCTTTCATTATGTTTATTAACCGACTTCCAAACAGGAAGAGTTTGCTCAATTTGACCATTTAAATGTTCCTTAACACACGCTACCTTATTCTCTTGAAACACATAAGTGTAAGTTTAGTCATAACGATATCATAAAGTGTGATAAAATTAATGTTGATAGATCCATTGGCTCATCCCCTTTTAACTAAGCTAAATACCTAGTATCTACAATTCTACACTATCTGTGGCTTTAGCCAGTAACATAAAATATTGTAAACTACATGACACCCACAACTCCGTTGCGCCAAAATTCGTTTATGGTGCAGGAGCCATACATTTTTTCGCCATAAAAAGTATTCACCAGATGGCCCCTTGGGCAGGTTGTACGGGTATCGACAAGCTGGGCGTGCGTCCGAAGGGCGTGTTCTATCGCCAGAACGAGGAGCTAGATATGATACGCGAGATGGGCACGATTTCACGACAGTATGTACGCGCAAAAAACTCCGTTGTTGGTGAGTCTTGGTTAAATGCACTGTTAAGCCGCTTGCTTTTCTGACATCAAAACAAAACCAATTCTTTTTTTACGTGCTAATCGTTTCATAATTATCCCTTTCACCAATAAAACTATTATTTCAATATTTTATAACAAAAAAACCCATAAAAATGTTGTTTGATTATTTCGCCTTTCAAATGCCGCCAAACACGATGAGTTTGCGAGCCGTCATAGTGTGACGTCACACTAGGAGTACTCTTTATTCAAAAATGTTTCCCAACTTGCAATCTACGTGAGACAGAAGTCGGAACTTACAATAAAAAAAACAAAAAACTTTTTTGAAATGAATTTTAAAACTTAATATTTTAAATAACATTTTTTTAAATTTATTCTTTATGCACAAATTTTACAGAAACAGTTAAATGTTACATCAATGCAAGGGCGTACTTATCTCTTTAAGAGATCTCTTCCAGCAAACCATATAATTAGTGAAAGCTTTGTAAAAACGGATCATGTACACAAAGAAAATATATAACTATAATAATAACTTACAATATTAAACTTATGCTAACAAACTAAAATACTATAATTTATATATATTTCAACTTATTTCATGCTAATTTATTTATTAATAAAATGTTCATTATGTTTTTAATATTAAAAAAAAGACATTAAACTGAACATCCTAATCGGAAGTACCTTAAAAGCGTTTTCGTCAGTACATATAAAATAATATTAAGAAATCGACTTTATTTATCAATCATAAGCTTTTATTTTATGATTAGGTTGAAATACGATTCCGTAGGCCAATTTTTACTATAAATATGCATTTGTTTGAAGTTTTTAACCAATGCACCGGTAGGGTGTCATCCCAAAAAGTGTGGCAACCCTTTATAAATTAAAGTAAAAGGGGAAATAATTAATACACTGACAAAAGGGCGTGTGCATGTATATAAAATATTTCAAACGTGCTGTAAACTAAAGGGACACCATTTTTTGATAGGGTGACACCTAAGATCTGGTCTACGGCTTGAGATAAGCAACTTAATTGGCTGGCAGCTAAAGCTGGCATTGAGTGCACAGCGTTCTACACATCAAAGCCGCCGACGTGTCGAGGCCACACGTGCAGGTGCATGTCGCGGACAAGCTTTTTTACACGTAGACCGACGGTTCATGCCGCCGACATATTGAATGTGTGGCTTTAGTGTGTAGTGCGCTTAAGAGGTTACTTTAATTACTAGAATGTTGAAACAATAAAATAACATGTTTCTCAGCTAACGGCTTGGTATTTTTAGGTTCCGTGTCGTGTCCAAGTCTGAAGTACATCGACGAGGGTATGTCGGACGAACTGGCCACCTCGCTCAAGAAGATCATTAACGGAATGACGGAGGACATGAAAGACAGCGACAACGATGATTTTGATGGTAGATTTTTTTTTGTGACAAACAATAGGAGAACTCTCCTACCAAATTTATGCGATATCAATCACGTGGGGTTCGGTCTGACCGAGCATACCACCTCGCTTGATCGGAAGAGCTTCCTTTATGGCGCCCAAGTATATTCGGAGAGTAGATTTAATCCGGCCGCACAATATCCGAATTTCTGACCGAAATAAGTCAGACGGCCATACATGCGTTTTGTTGTGGACCCCTCATACTATCAGAAATTTCTGATAGGTTTTTGTATGGTGTCTTGAAGATGTCCGAATTGATCTCATCAGAAATTTGTATAGTGTGCAGCGGACTGAAGCAAAATTATCGAATTATAAATTTTACTTCCAGGAATATTTGGAGACTAATTAAAATTAGACAAATTGGTCCACACGGTTTATAGATCAATGTACCATGGGGGAGATTGAAAGAGAGCCAGTTGACGGACCTCCGTTATTTGTTCGAAATATGTCAATTCCATGAAAGTCATTATCCATTGGCTGGGTTTGACTTAAAGTGATGAATTTACTTAATGTCTTTTCACACAAGATTGGCTGTATGGTTCATTAACCCTATGTCTTCCTATACAAACTGCGATTGTCAACAAAGTGATAACACAGCACGATTACAATCGCGCTTTGTATGGAAATGACAGATTTTTTGGCAGAGCGTTAATGAACCATACCGCCAATCTTGAGCGAATGCATACTTGTTAAGCGAATCTGGCTCTGTTTCAGTTTTCTCGATTGTATGTTGATTTGATATTAAGGCTACGTCTGTCGTTATCTCCTGTTGTACAGACTCTGAACCTGAGCACTACGACTCGGTGCAGGCGATCAAGCGCAAGGCGATGTCCAACGTAGTCGACCCCATGAAACATCTCACCGCCGTGCAGGACAGGTGAGCACATTGCAATATTCTCCCCTGAAGGTGTTTACGTTACGGCAGACGTTGTGTTAAGCGGACGGCCGTGCAGTGTGCTTGTTTCATTATTTTCGCCGCGAAAGGCGGACCGACTGTCACAAGCCGCGAATTCCCGCGATGGACTTCGAAGGAGTACCCACAAAAGGATTTTTTTTTGCGATTTTTTTTCCGCCAGTGCGGATACTCTCATCTCTAATATAATTCAATGTGTTACAGAGTGCCGAGTGGGAGTTTTTTTTTTCGCATTCGACCGTGAACGCGTTTCGCGTTTACTAAGATTTTATATGGGATCTGTACGGTGCCACCTAGCGATAATTACGGTCACATGTACAAATCCCATATAAAATCTTAGTAATGGCGAATCGCGTTGACGTTCGAATTTAAAAAAAAATGGCACTCGGCATTCAGAACTGGCGAAAAAAATCCTCGCGATTTATTACAGTAATCATGTAATCATGCTTTATTTGGTGAAAATACGGTTACTTAGTAGTTCTAGTGTATTATTATTACAGTAATTATTGAATCTTTAATCTAATCTATTTCTAATATCTTACTAGAAATAGATTAGATTACTAGTAAGAGATCACTTACTCCAAAATCCATCCTTTTTTAATTTTTGAAATTAAAATTTACTATGTTTCAGGAAAATTAAAAATTCGAGTGCATCCCGAAGTGACCTCAAATCGCCCAAAGGTAAAATAAAAGCGAGAAGTCCCAAAAAACCGATACCGGGTACGATTACTGAGATACCGGGCTTGAGGGAGCGGAAAAGAAAAAAACCGACAACCTCCGCCTCCCCGAACAAGCGCAGACAAGTCGAGAGGGACTTGTGTGAAACTATAGCTGGCCTCAGCAGCGGCGGAGATGTCGAACTGAATATAGAGGAGTTCAGCCAGGCAGAAACTGAAAAACAGTGTAAGTCCCCGGTCAAGAAGTGTAAGGGGGTCAAGATTAATAACCCTCCCGACACCGAAAACGCGGAACTAGTAGACATACAGACGGTAAGCGACCTAGATATAGAGCTCAACTCCTTCCCGGTTATAATCAGAACGGGGGAACCCGGAGAGTCTATTGAAATTGAAATATTTGACGAGTACAAGGGAGACAACGAAGAAACCGCCTCGTCAGCTAACCCGTCTACGTCTGACAGCACTTGCCCCAGTAGCGACAAGAGGAAGATAGTTAAAAAGAAAGCAGCTCTAACACAAAAGCTGAAGCCGACGGAAACCCGGGACTTGAAACGAAACGCCTTGAAATCGAAGTTCAAAAAGATGGGGATATTGCCCGCCGCTAATTTCGAAGAGAACACCAATGAATAATGAACACGTTTTAGAAATAACCCGTCTAAAGGCCGGCATTCACAAGCGATCCTCATTGGCGTAATCTATTATGGGAGGAGGGCCCTTTTAATGTTACTAGAGATCGCCATGTGGTCGAAATTCCATCTTGATATTTAAAATATGAGGCCTCACTAAAACCTCATATTTTAGCTATAAAAAAAAACTATAATCTATTCTCAATTCAATCACAGACTTCAATTTGGCATACAGGTCCCGTTACCAGGCCATCAAATTTTATTCAAAAATTTCACAGACTTCATCCATAAACAAAATACTGTTTCGTGTAAAATTATTGTGTCATATTAAAATATTGTCGTGTACGTGTTGCAGTGTGCGTAGCGTTTTTTAATATTGGTATTCGACGCTCCCCCTCTATATCAACTATAACTGAGAAATTTCATGTCTTTATACATCTATGCGTTGATCGTTCAAAGCGGTACAAAGTTTTCTTCTCGCGTATTAATACGGCTCGGCGCGACATCGAGTACCGAGCCAAGTCCAAGTGTGAGAGTCATATGGATCACTCGTGAATTCCGACCGTTAGCTAACGATAACATAGTCTGTAATACCGTCCGTACAGTATTCGAATTTTTAGTCAGAAAAATTCTGACGCATTTCACGAAAGTTTTCTGTAAGGATGTAGGTACCAGCGTCGTGATTTTTTTCCATAAAACGGTGAAGGAATCTTGCAGCTTTGCTACTTTCACAGCGAACTCTTTACAGGGAATAACCATACCTCGGCACGAATTAGCTCTGCCGTTGGAATACCAAACCAATACCTCTAGAATAATAATGCTGATGGACTCACCGGAATTGAATTTCTAATAGGTGTCTGCTGTCGTAACCAGCATACCTCCAAATTTTTCTAACCAAAAAATTGATTTAATGTACGACCATCCTTAAACTTGTTACATAAACTTATCTTTAAGTCAAGAGATGTTTATCAAAATTCCCTACATATATCACAAATGACCTGACTTGTAAAATTAATAAGCTTAAAAAGATCTCTATATTTAAATTATCATATTTCATTATTGAAATAAAACATTTTGATATAATAAATTGATTTATTATTTCATACTAACTTAGTTACAAACTTTAATAAATAAATAATTGTAAAATACAAATTAAAAAACACACAATTAATGACTAAACTTAAGATTGTTATTGTGAAGTTTCTGTTTCATATTTTCCTATAATTATATTATCATTAAATTATTTACTCTATTTCTGAAAGTTTATGCAGAAATCTAATACAGCGATGAATTCTAAGATTCTTGTACGAGTTACGTATAATAAATTTTATGCACCCTGCAAAATTATTTTTTTATTTAGATACTACAATCTATATCTATATATATAAAAGAAAGTCGTGTTAGTTACACCACTTATAACTCAAGAACGGCAGAACAGATTTGG
>JAOTAV010071881.1:0-13428 GCA_026546445.1 Cyclargus thomasi | reverse complement strand
GTCTTAAAACTAATTTAATAAACAATAATTGTTTTAAATACATAAGTAATTGTAAGTCAATGTAAATATTACAATCTTTTGTAACTTATTTATAAAATAATTATAAAAATAAATAAAAAACAAAGTTACATAACTATTGTAAGTCAAGGTTTTAAATATTATACACTCCACACTGTCGTGCTTGCGTGTCATCGTCGGTATTCGCCGATTATAAATCCATTACATAAGATGACAGTTAGAAAGGAACCAGTTTAGGTTACATTTCCACATAATATAATTAACTAGTTGATGCCTGGAACTCTGTTGCACCAAAATTCGTTTATCCCGCGTTAACCGTACCTTTTTCCGGGATAAAAAGTATCCTAGGTCCTTCCCCGGGACTCAAAGTATGTCTATAGCAAATTACAGTAAAATCGTTTGAGTGGTTTCGTTGTCAATTGTTAAAATTACAATACAGATAAATAGACAGACAGTCACACTTTCGAATTTTTAATAAGTAAGGAAGTAAGGATGTGATGTGACTGTAATCGTTGTAAGTTGGTCAATTCGACCGTGACTTTGATTTCCCTGTAGATTTGTCGCGAGTCTCTGGTTGCGCAACCGCTGACGTCCGCCATCCTCATTATCCACGTGAAACGCCGGCACGTGCCACGATAATTACTTCTAAGACTTTGTTTTTTATAAAATTAGGAAGCAAACTGCTCACCTGATGGAAAGCAACATTCGCGTTCTAAGAAGGAATACGCTCTCTTTTTGAATTGTTTGGAAAGTCACCTTCGGCACGAATGAGCCGGCTCGACCGGGGTGATACCAAGGCCTCACAAAAAACAGGCGCGACCTTGCGCTGTTTCGTTCAGTGAGTTTACCGGTGGCCCAACTTCTCTTATCCCCCCATCCTTATTCCCATTCCCTATTCATCATAAAATCAGGCAACGCACTTAAGACTCCTCGGATGCCACGAGTGTCAATGGGCGACAGCAGTTGCTTTCCATCAAGTGATCCGTTTGCTTGTGTGCTTCCTAATTTTAAAGCGAGCAGACTCGCTTGCCCTCTAGATATAATTTAAAAAAAATTAAAAAAATGCGGAAGGTTAGGACTTAAGACGAATACATTAAGAGAATATGTAGCAAACGGACTTCATACAAGGGACGTTAACGTTATACACCCGCTGAACCCTTACCTAGAACAGTGATTATTTAGTAAATCGTGGAAATACCTCAGAACCAGGCTTGCGTTGTTTTTGTTTTGTCTATTATGAAAATGACCTTTGCTGCAATCTCAATCAAATCTAAAACCTTTGGTAATGAAATGTTTAGTACAATTTCTCTAATAAATGATGAGATCTAGCGTGACGTCCACCACGCCTACATCAAGGCCTCATCGCATCTAAATTACCAAAAAAAAACAGTCAAGCGCGAGTCGAACTTGTCAAATAAGTGTTCAGTACCATTGTATAACAATACCTATACTTCGATATGAGATAATATTTCGAGTGCTTGCCTTTTAGTGATATAGAGGAAAATTAGCAAAAAATACCTTGTTGTATCTCCAGCAAAGAATATGTTTATTATAATACCTATAGTATGTGTTACTTCTCTCGTTTTTTATAAGTATTATATTATTGTGTGTGTACTATCTTGTAAAATACACATAATTATTATATTCTAGAAATCAACAGCTCTGTGTTGCATTGTTTTGAAGCAATCATGTTGTGCGTGTCTTTAATTTATGTGAATACTCTATCGGGACCTAATGTTAATTGTTTTAATCTATTTTGTATTCATATTGTTGACATGCCTAGTAAATAAATAAAATAAATAAATAAGTAAGGCCTTGACTTGGACTCAGTGACTTGCCAATCTCGAAGTGGCTCGAGAAAACTTTGGTGTGTGTAGTGAAAAAATTATAACTCAAGATAACAACCGGTGACAGACAGGCGGACAGACGAAGAGACAGGCAGCGTAGTCAGCGGTAATATTGAGAGTTTTGAGACACCGTTTTAATAATTGCCTGTGGAACCTTAAAACACTAAAATGTTTCTTCGCAGTTATTCAGCAGTAAGGTAATACGGATGATTTAGTATGGCAAAGAACTTCAGAGGTCAGCCTTCGAGGTCACCGCTAAACATGGCGAACAATATGGCTCCCGTCTCTTTTGTCTGTGAATTTTTCAAGACAGTCAATTAGGAAGCCATTTTAGGAAAATCGCCTTTAAGATGCGGACGTGTGAACTAGACGAAAACTTACTTACTGTAGAGATTTTTTGTTGAATCTTAAAAAAGTATCTATACATATTATGTATGATAAAACAGCAAAATTGGCGTGTACAATTAATATTTTTACCAACTAATCAATGTGGGGGAACAACAACACAAAAAAGTTGTCTGTTTGTCTGTTTGTACGCGCCAATCTCTGGAATTACTGAACGGGTTTTAATAATCTTTTTTTTAATAGCTATTAAGTCTAGGCAACATACAGGATACTTTTTATCCCGGAAAAATGTACGGTTCCCGTGATATACAAATTCGGAAAACGAAGTTGCGGGAAACAACTGGTTTTGAATATTACATTTATTGTTTACTAAACATGAGCTCCTGCATGATTTTCTTAAAATGGTATTTTCGTTATTTTTAACTAGTTTCTGCCCGCAACTTTGTTGCGCAAAAATTTGTATATCGCGCGGGAACCGTACATTTTCCCGGGATAAAAAGGATCCTATATGTTGCCCAGACCCAATAGCTATGAAACAAAAAAAAGATTTGTTCAAATCCATACAGTAGTTCCTGCTGATAACAAACAGGTAAATAGAAAAACAGACAACTTTTTTGTCGATATATGTACTATTACTGTTCCTTAGCACCCCCACATTAACAATTTTTTAAAAATATTAAATGTACAGACACTCTGATTTAACTGTTTAATTATATGTATACATTCAAATTTCGATTAACGTAAATACTAAAATTAATTCTAACCAAACTTAGTCCTCCTGCAGCCTCTACATAATCGTCGATATTAATTGTTTTATTAAAATTCGGCAAGCAGATGCGAGTATGTCCTCCTTAAAATCGTGGTCGCGTGTCAAAAGAGAAGCCATTTGATGATGCCAGATAAACATGCTAAATAATTCCTTTAGGAATATTCGTTCGCAGCCGTAAAAAGTAAAATATTGATGATAATAAGTTACATAATATTACGAAGTACGACTTTTCTATTATCAGCAACCGTGAAAAAGTAAATAAAGGTGAATCAGCGATTACCTCACCGACGTAATAATAATAATAATAATAATGACAATTTATCTGCATAGAATGTTGTTTACAAGTAGGTCTTAAAGTAATGTGCAGTAGCAAACATTCTGTATTTGAGGCATGCAAAAGTATATAAGTATTTTAAATTTACAGTTATTTTACGCTTAAATTGGTTAAAAAAGTAGCATTAATCTTTTATCTAGAATCTTATAACTAGAAAAAAATAAATCCATGTTTCGTTTCTGGCAACAACCACGTTAGACATATTAATTGTCATCTATACAATGCTTACTACGTATTTTTTTGGAGTTTTGGCGGGGATTTTAGAGAGTGATGTTGTGTGTTTTGTATTATTTATTAAATTTGTGTTATTTCGGTGTTTAATGTGTGATAATGGTAGAATATCGAATATCAAACATTCGTTGTCATGCACAAGGGTGGACAAGTGATACAACTTCAAGAAACGTGTCGTAAACGTAGTCTAACTACTCCATCGCTATACTCTGACATTGGCAATTCATGAAGGAGCCATTTTTTAAAAGAAGAAGAAGAGTCTAACTGAGAAATCTTTGATAGCGCAGGCACCACAGCTGCATAAGATTATTTTCGCATATCTTCGTCTAAATAACCGCATAGCTCGTCACTTTCCCGCGGAATGTTCACGAGATACGCGACTGATATCACACGATTTACATACCATGGCGTGACGATATCACTCTTAAGATCATATTACGCTCCACTGAAAGTCATTCGTATTCCGCACTAATAAAAAACGCAGACAACATATCTGTTGTATTAGAGACACCTTTAAATATTTGATTTATTTTGTTTTTAATATTTGTTGTTATGGCGGAAACCGAAAGACATATTCTGTTAAAATTTCAACTCTCTAGCTATTGCCGTTCTTGAGATACAGCCTGTAGATAGACGGACGGACGGGCAGACAGACAGACAGACATCGAAGTCGCGTTGGGTACGGAACATACATACATACAGACATAAGTGGAAAAAGCGGGTAATTAACATTATAAAATTTTTGCGTAAATGGACGCTTTAGGACCGAAAAAACGATTTGAAATATAAAAAAAAATGTATAATAAAATATGTATTATGTAAGCTAGATAATGGAATAGTTAAATTATAAGATTTATCAATATTTTATTAAGAACAATTATAATAATAGAGCTATGTCGCAAGAAAATGAAACTTATAGCCTAGATCATAAAGTTGCGTTTTATCGGGCAGAAATAATCTCGTTCTCGGTTGACGGTGTTCGTAGACAAACGGCGTAAGAATTGTATTGCTCTTGGAGTTTTCGCTTATGAATCCAAAATGTCAATATTATCGTGATAAATATGGAAGACCTTCGTTTAGTCAATTCCAGGCCATGAGCAGTCCACAATCAGGATATGAATGGACTTCGCTGATATTACAATTTTTATCGATATCAAAACACAAAACTAAGTGGAAAGATCGTTATCTAATCGTTTATCAACAGTCATAAAATATAATGAATGGTATGAATACCAAAATATGAAAGCATCATAATATAATAAACTAAAGAGAATGATATTATTATCATTGAAGTAAAAAAAAAGTCGGGCGGCAGTTTTGTGTCTATACAGTCAGCCGGACTGACTGAAACTGTGACTTACACGGTTTAAAATGATGATTTCAGTGCAGGCACGAGGATAGACCCAATATCTTTCGATAGGGTTAGCTAATTTTATAACTAGTGGAAGCATTTTAAGCCGTGTATTTAGACTGGCCGACTCTATAGACACAAATGACAAAACTGTGTATAATGTGGCTCCGTCCGACTTTTTTGACGTCAATGATCTGAATCTATATATTAATACGCGAGGGGAAAACCCTTTGTACCCCTTTTTACGAAAGGCCCGACGACGTAAAAAAAAATCCTACCACTTATAGTTGATATGGAGGACAAGGGTGGAATGCCGATATCATTTTAAGATATGCTTTAATCTTGCATATTTTTAATAAATAAAACGCTACGCACACTACAATATTTTGATATAACACGATAATCATACACAACATATTCTATTGTTTATGGTTGACGTCTGTGTTTCTTTTAATAAAATTTAATGGCCTGGTAACGAGACATTTGAGCCTAATTGAAGTCTGTGATTGCTGGATTGATTTAAATATTTATAGTCGAATTTCGACCACAGGGCGACCTCCAGTTATTATATAAAGTCAAATAAGCTACGTACATGTATTTTATAATATGTACTCAAACCGGATACAAAATTAGCGGAAATCTATTAAAACAATTTATAGTTAATTAGCATAAAAACTTGTATACAATTAAGTAACGCTAACGAGAATTCTGATCTGACGCAGATCAGGCAAATTCACATAATCCGTGTTATAGTCTATAACAATGTAATCAACATAGCATAGTCTCTCAGAAGACACTGTCTTTTTTTTAAGATAGAGAGGAGAGGGGGTGGGCAAAAAGCCAGCAGGGGATGAAATTTTCACATTTTCTTTAATAGCATGGATTGTAGAGAATGGTAAATATAGATGGATATTAATTTTATCATTAACTAATTTTCTTATTTTTCTCAGATTTATGTTATTACTAGGGGACCTGATAGACGTCGCGCGTCATCCTGCCAGTCTTGTTTTGTGGTTCTAAACCATTCTCAAATCCCCTTGAATACCCAGTACACACCTACAAAAAGTTTAATCAAAATCGGTCCAGTCGTTTAGGCGGAGCTCAGTGACAAACACACATACCCAAGAATTATATTATTATGTTTTGAGATATATCTAGTTAGTAGTTAGTAAGTATATGTAAATACAAAAGAAAGTTAAGTTTAGTCCAATATCTTGACAAAACTATTTTCATATACAAGTACGTATTTTTGAAACTCGTTTAAAAATATAGAGCGTTTATATTATTGGTACCATCGAAGAAACATGACCAGTTGACAGACCTACGTTATTGGTCAGTCAATATATGTCAATTCCAGATCACGACATCTGGGTGGCTGGGTTTATTTTTATTATTCACTATTATTTTACTATATAAACTTTCTTATCACAAATCTGACATAACGAGATTAAAATATGACAGTTGCATTAGATCAGCTAACATGGAATTGACATATTCCGAACAAATAACGTAGTATGTCAACTGGCTATGTAATTATTTCGATAGTACGTCAACTTAATAAATAATAATATACAATTATTATTTATTAAGTTGACGTACTAAATAATTATTCCAAAAGTGTCTCTTTTTCACGCTGAAATGGCAGACCTTACCAGGGGTATAATTATATTATTGATTCAGAAGTTTACATAGGAATCTGCGCGCAACAAAGTTACTAGAAACATCTGCTTATATGTACGTTTAATTATGTTCATATAATTTATCATATTTTATCATCATATAAAATATAAAATATCCTTTGCATATTATAATTAAACTGTAAGTAATCGCTTTAATACAACTGTATCTATATATGGTAAATTCACATAAAATTTTAAAATAGATAATTTCACATTGATAAGAGTTCCCAATTCTTTTCCTTTTGTCTGCTTGTACACGCTTATCTCAGAAACTACTTAATCGATATGGATGCACTTTTCAGTCATATTGTATACGGATGGTTTCTCTTGACATTAAGGGCCTGTTTCACCGCTTACTCATAAGTGTCGGATATTCTGTCCACAACTTTTTTGACAGATCTTGTGTGGAGTCGAATCTAACAAAAAAGTTGCGCATAGCCCATCTTTATCAGTAAGACTTAAGAAAATTTATCAGTAAGCGGTAAAACAGGCCTTAGGCCCGTAATTATAGTCGGCTCTTAACACTAAGAGCGTGATCAAAAAAATTTGAGATGCTGTTTTCGTTCATAAAGGTCTCAGATTTATAAATGAAAATAGCATCTCAAATTTTTTCATTACTCTCTTAAGTACTAAGCGCTGACTAGCCGTAATGTTGATTTCTACAAAATATGTTATTTCAACTATTCGTGTTTTCAAGAGTGTTGATTTCGTCAATTATATTACATAAGGTTCAGCATAAGCTGGATATCATATCAGTTGAACGCAGGTCCCGCTTTGGTACTAGCTAACCATTAAGCACAAAAAAATTGCCTTAAAAATGCGATGCGCCCCATCACAGTATGCTCATTCCTTTATTAAACGCGCTGTCTCAGTTTACGCACACAAGCGCCGTCACAGCTACTAGCTAGTATAAAATAAATAGTAAGTAAATGTCTTAGGCCAAGTGCATTAAACCCATAACCTTCGACAATGAGGAGTTTCATTCTCAAGGAAGTAATTTCGTAATGTTATTGCCCTAGGTTGTTGCTCATAGACACATCGGAAAATGTTTTTCGTAATACAATCAGTTAATATGCGGACTGCTGTTCTGCCGCCGCGGTCGTCAGGAAACGGGGAGCAACTATTTTTTTTTAAATTAATGTTAATAGCGATCTAAGGGAATTGGCAAAAAGGGACACACACACGTTTTTTTTAAAGAAATTTTAGATGCGCCCTTTTTTTATAACGGCAGTGTTATATTGTCTTAACATTTTGATAATTAAACTAACGTGTGAACGAGATGTGCACCTTATTATATTAAAGGTTAATTGATTTGCTGTCAACTTTAATAACAATCACTTTCGAAGCTAGTAACTACCGACTACCGAGTACGAGACTGACAGATGTTAAGACTCGGTGGCTTTTCGAATATTTACAATACTCACAAAGTTGAGACACTTTTGCAGTCGGTAGGAACTGGCGAAACGAATATCTGCCATCATCATAAATGTAATATCGTCAAAGCATAGAATTTAATGGTCGAATAAACCTTATGCATCAAAATAAAGTAATATATGTTTACTGTTGACGACCTCTATGGCGCAGTGGCTGAGCGCTTTCGTAGCTCACGCCAAGGGGTCGCGGATTCGAATCCCGCCGACGTAACAAAAAGTTTTTCGATGTTCCTAGGTTATGGATATATATTAAATATGTGTATAATATAGTAAGTATTAAATATATTTCCGTTGTCTGGTACCTGTAACACAAGTCCCTCGGGTACTTAGCACGTAGCCAGATTGATGTGATGTGAAGCGTCCATAGAAAAAATGAATAAATAAAAATAAAGTATATATTATATGATACAGGGGATTTATTACATACCCTAAGGCCGTTTTTCACCGCACTCCGTTACCATCGGCATCGACGAGCATATTTTGAACCAGTAAAATGCCACTATACGATGTAAGCTATAGGTTTCATTTTTCCAGCGACATTGCTCTAGCGCCCTTGTCGTCGCTGCTCTATAGTGGCATAGAGCAAATAAAACCTAAAGTCTATGATGACATTTTATCAGGCCGATATAATATCGCTGACGGTGACGGAGGGCAGTGGACAAACGGTCTAAATCATTAGTTTATTTTGTTGCACCCTGTAGAAGCGAGGAATTTCAATTTCGTGCATTACGCCAGTGACCGTCACATGAAGAAAAGTGCAATAATGCGGTGCAACACGCGACAAGTAGAAAACGGCGAGCGACGGGGAAAGTTGTCGGCGCTCGATTTCGGGGGTCAAGGTATAGGCGGTACAAATTTTGACGTGAGTCAGGGCATTCCAAGACCTCACCCAAAAGGGACCATCCATTACGTACGTCACAAAATTTCACGATTTTTAGATCTCTTTCCCCGCTTGTCACACATTTTTGCATTTCTGAGATCCCCGTCCACCCAGTCCCTGTTGTGACGTCACTAATTTGCAATTTACCATCTAATATTTGACAGAAAAAAATTGAAACCACCCTAATATTGCGTGTTTCGTCATTAAATTTATAAAATTTGTAATGTGATGTCACAAAACTAAGGACCCACCTTACACACCACACCATGTCCCACTTCGTCTACCCCCCTTGCGTATGACGTACTTTATGGATGGTCCCAAAGTAACGAAGGTAATTCGCTGGGTGGGTGACAAAAGCAGTGATTGGTCAGTGACGTGTCAAATGGACTCCTGTCATTTAAAAAGTGACATTTCGTGTGCCACCGACAGCGCGTCTCCGGTGAATAGTAAAGTATAACTATTTCCTAGATGCAATATTTTAAGTGCGTCCGCAGCCTCGTGGGTAAGACGTTTGAGTTCGTACTCGAGAGGATGCAGGCTCAAACCCCGGTGGAGGCGTGTACCCAACTTCCCTAATCCCCTATCCCTATTCCCTCATAAAGACTTGCGACTCTTCGGATGTCACTAGTGTCCATGGGCGACGGCAGTTGCTTTCCATCTGGTAACCCGTCTGCTCGCTTGCCCCCAAAATATCATTTAAAAAAAGGTATGCAAAAGTAGTAATTTTTCTCGCGGCTTCGCTCGCTTTTGAAATCCTTAGATTTCCTCACAAACTTCCCCTATCTCAAGCTCTTACTTAGCGGATGTCAACACAAATTCTACCGGCATGCTAAATTACAGCCAGATCCGTTCAATAGTTTAGGCTATTAGTAGATCACTATATCAGACAGTCAGTAACTGTTAATCGGTGACTCTAATAAAGGAGTGCGTATTCTATAAACATGTTAGCTAGGCACAGGCAGGGTAGACATAACCGGCATGAAACAGTAAACGAATCTTTTAAATTACAACAAAAACTGTAACGCCTTTTATCATACAAGTGACACAATCACACAAAGCCGCTAACAACCTGCAGAAGGAGAGATAAAACACACACTCGGAGATAAATCGTTTGAAACGACTGACTAATCTTTTGTTTGAGGCTGTCAATCTACGACAATGACTAAATAATTACTATTATCTACGTCAGTGTGCTGTCGTGGCGTTAGAAGTGGAATAACACCTTTTTTAGAACAGTCTATAATCTTTTTAGGTGTAACCTTTGCGACCTAACTAGGTTAAGATTTTACCTTTCTTCAAAACTTGGAGCAACGTAGAAACGAAGAATACAGTAACACATAAAGAATAAACGCCAGAGCGACATAAGTTTGCTTGTACGAAAGTAGAAAAAGTTACACTTTTATCGCTGATACTTTCACAGGGAACCCTTGGCTCATACTTTTACTCTACTACTTATTAATTATGTTATTGCGTTTTGTTTATTATGCATTTATATACGCATCTTCGGTAAGATTAAGTGGTGGACATTTTTCTGATAATTATTATATTACTAGTTGTTGCCCGCAACTTCGTTGCGCAAAAATTTGTATATCACGCGGAACCGTACCTACATTTTCCCGGGATAGTAAGTAAAAAAACAGATAAATAGACAAACAGACAATTTTTTTTTTTAAAAACGACAGAGTTTTTCCTCATGATTCCAGTGAAATTATAATAGCGTAGATAAAAAAATATCAGCGTTTGTTTCGTCGGTCGTTTTTATTTGAAAATAACAAGTATATACAATATATATAATACAAAAAGCTCAAAGAGAGAATTGGAAAAACTCATAATTTTGTGACTTCCGCATCATCTTAACGGGTCAATACAACAAAAAATCATACTCAATATTTTCTTATTCATTCAAGTTTGAAAATAGTAAGCTGTAGAATGATGATCCAATAGTTATAATGAATATATTTTGTAAATAGTTGCTTGAAGCAAATTGCTTATTTACTGTAAATTATTCCTTGAATTTTTATAGCTATTTAAATATCAACAAATACTATCACTTGTTATCTTATCTTGCTTTGCAAAAATAGAATTTGAGGATAAATTACATAAGAAACGGCATACCTATTTTGAATTAATCTTCGATATCCAATACAAATCACTTCAACACTTTCACATTTAAGAACTTCGTAAAAACACGTAATTTATTGTGTCAACAGTACGCACGCACTCTGCGCGACTCGCGGTACCAGACTGATCACTGAATATCAAATATGATAAGGACTATAGACGTTCATTGCGAATCAGTCGCCGGCGCAGGCAGCCTGAAAACTGAAATACACGGCGGCAATACGTATGAAAATCTTCGGATGTTGCAAATGTATTGTTGCTTTTCATCAGGTGGTCCTTTCCCGTTTGTTTCGTTCGTAAAATAAAAATATAAGAAAAAAATCAATAACTTAGACTTCGATGTCTGTCCTGTTCGTCTGTCTGTCTCTAGCTGAATCTCAAAAACGATAATAGCTAGAGAATTGAAATTTGATAGCTGAATAGAATTTGTAAGCTGGTGCCGACTTCAAAATTATGAAGATTGTGTACGGAAATAAGCTGATGCCTCACCGTATTGTGAAACAGGCACTATTAAAGAATAAATATTATTTAATACTTTTTAGTTTCTTTTTAATGTTTTTGTTTTTTCCTTTTGAAGTCGGTTTTAATTTTTTGTTAATTCGCTAAATGCAATATTGGTGTAGGCTTAAATCACAACATTTTGTCTGCCGTATGTACCTAACCTAACCTAACGAATACCTGCCAGTTTATTAGCTGTAGTCAAGGTTTACTGTAGTTCAAGGTTGTTGAGGATGTGATTATGAGTAAGAAGAGGAGGAAGAAGAATTGCCATACGCAAATTTAGAGGATGCGAATGAGGAACAGAATATTTTTTGAGGAAAAGGATGACAGGAAATTATAAATACCAACGGTTCCAACCCAATAGCCGCTCTATACGTTCAAACACAACACTTTTTGGGTACATAAAATATAGATTTAATGACATTTTCCAGTGAACCAAACTATGAACAATAACCATTCTCATCACCAAAAATTGATCAGCAATTAGAAGGAGTTCATTAATATACGCGAACACACACACACAAAAGTTCCTCATAACTTTCTCTTAAATTTTGAGGAAGTGACGGCGGAAAAGGATTTTTTATTTTTTTATGAGGATAAGGTAACGGTTGAGGCACCAAAAACATTGCTGAACTTCCCCATTAGGAGAAAGCGGAAGAGGAATTTCAGCAACCCTACTTGGCACTTCTATGCCAAGATGAGTAACGGAGAAGAATACAATCCTTTTTCCTGTGTTTCGAAATTTCTCAAGACCACTCAAGTAATATTATTTCCCAATCCGACTTGTCACGACGATTGCCGTATCTTCCTTAAGATGGTTGTCACTGATATAATCTTATAGATTTAGGCTGATACAGAATGGTGATAAGTGATAACATTTCTACGAAAACTGTAACTAAAATTCCGATCTGCTATCAAATTATTTATCGTCAATTGATGTATAATAATTCATAGTTTACTAATTTCTGGGTTAATTCTGGGTAAACTTCCATAATGATTTGTGTACAGGCATGTCAGCCATTTGTCCCATTACACAGTGTTTACTGGGCTGTAAGAATTAAAGAAAAGAGCTAGTATGTACTTTTAAAGGACATCCTTTCAGGGGAGTATTTTAAGATTCCTCCCCTAAGATCCTAGGGCCCCAGCCCTTAAGTCATAGGCGTATAATTGAGAGGGGCCGGGTGGGCCATGCCCACCCTAGAATGATCTGGTGCTCACCCCAGAATGATCTGGTGCTCGCCCCGGAATGATCTGGTGAATACTTTTTATACCGGATACATTTGTATGGTTCGTCGCGTTCGTTGCACAGAAGAATCTAGAAACATCGCGACGCGCTGTTGGTAAGAAGACAAGTGACAGGCCAGCTGAAGAGTGGATTCAGTATCAAACTCTTGAACGCTAAATGTGGAGCAGCTGAATATATTTTGTACTGATTCGTATAAGCCCAACCGCAGTACAGCGGCCGCCCCTCCGGACTCCGCTCCGCGCCACACCACCGCACTGTAGTGCGAACCGGTTACTCTTACCGGTTACAAATCCATTAAAATGTATATTTTGCCGTGCCCCTCCGCTCCCGTTCGCTCTGCGCCGCGCCTCGCAAGTGCGTTGCAGCATTTTATATAAACAACGGACACATTTACATTCTGTACAAGTAAGAATCTAGCTTTTCTTAGTTGCTTTTAAACCAACTGCTGTTTCTTCTGACGTTGCTAGTGTCTATGGGCGGCAATAGTTGCTTTCCATCGTTTGTTGATTTGCCTCGTTATTTTATAAAAAAAAATTACGTATGCACTATGTGCGTAGACAGAGAAGCCTTAGATAGCCTTTTCATTCGCACATGAAAGAGTTAGTTAATTACGTATTTCTTGCGTACGCAAGAGAAAAAACTCATTTTTTGTCCCTTGATATGTGGCCATTTT
>JAOTAV010071870.1:0-13428 GCA_026546445.1 Cyclargus thomasi | reverse complement strand
TAATTTTGTAGTAAGCCAATGGCCGAATTAAAAAAGCTGTTATCAAGACACAATTATATAATATAGTTTAAAATGTACTTATACTCTATGAGTATCTGCAGTTTACTAGTGGAGTAGCTACCTATCTGTTCATTTTTCAAATTCAACAAATGAAAAACAAAATTTCAACTAACATACGACATTATTTTATCCATAAGGCCTTGTGGCCCAAAAAACAATTAAAATAAAAAAGTATCGAATCAATTTTATGTTTATGACGCAATATCATAGCTGTCATTTAGTTTCGTGCCCGTTTCAATATTCAGAGTCATGTACATATACGCCTAAGTAAATAAAATCCCAGCTGATTTACTACAAAATTTTATAGCGGACCCCAGATTAAATTTTATAGATCATCCCCGAGGATTTTTATTGGAGACAATAAGGGGTTGCCTAATAAAATTAAAAATGAGCTCGGTGTGATACACAGTGCTAAACATAACACAACTGCCATCTTGTTTTGTTGGCGAGTAATGAAACTGATATTAATAACAATAGTTATGATTTTAATAACTTTTACGGCTTTTCCTGTGTGGAATTCAAGTATTAAAATTCTAGTTTTATTTGAGGGGAGAATTTAATAGGAATAAGAATTCTTTTAACTAAGTCAGCATACGTAATACCTCCTCGGTATGAATTTGACGGTCGGCGTGATTGATATATCTTGGAGAGTACATAAGCTATATTAAGCGGAAAATAAACTGATCGGACGCGACTTACGAACGCGACTGACAGCCGCGATCTGAATAATAATTATACAATCAGGGAAGCGGAAAAAGAGCCATATTGCAGATCTAAAAGCGAGCAGACGGATTACCTGATGGAAAGCAATTGCCGTCGCCCGTGGACACTCAATGCTCAATGTACAATGCCGTTTCACGCCAGTTTTCTGAGAGGACTGTCAGCCGCGTCCGTAAGTCGCGACTAATATTTTGTTTTCAGCATGAGTCATTTTTTAACCGATGTTCCTATTTTAAAGGTTCTTCAAATTAGCAAAAACAAAAACCACATTATTATGTTTTATGATATTATAAAATCTAAATAAATAAGTGCAACACCCACAATTCTAAAGAACAAATTCACTCCCAAACCTTACTTATACAAAATGCCGAAAACCAAACCTTCTTTTAGGAGTCGGTAGAAATAAATGCGGAACCCGGTCGTCGATACGTTCGAGCCCTAGACGTGTTTAATGAGCCCGAAATGTCCCGCCTCGGTCTAATTTATGCACCAGTTCTAGACTAACTGATAGTCCTGTTTAATAAAATGTATCGGCGTGCTTTAAATCCCTGTCGATAAATCCGTTTAACAACACAGATGATAAAAATATGCAGGTTGAGTATACTATGATTATGAATTTTTTTTAGCAGTAAAAGTTACATCGACTACTGAAAGAGATGGTGCGATGAGAGACGGCGCAGAATAGGGAACGATGGAGGACTTTGGGGAAGCCTTTGTGCAGCAGTTAGACAGAATATTATAGGCTAGTAATAAAGTAAGATCGCACGACACGACTTAATGCGACACTTCATCACCATAGAAGTTTTTTGCGGCTGTACAAAGGTGTGAGAAAACTTTGCCGGGCCGCAGCGTGCCGGGTCTGGAGACGGATGCGCGTATCGCACACCTTTACGGAGCGTGCCGGGCCTTAGCGGGGCGGATTTTTGCGACGGATGCGGCTCGGCCCAGCAAGCCCTCAACAGTGTGACCACATTTAGTAGATAACTGCTCTTTGGTATAAATGAATAACGGTTTAGTAGTCCAAAATCTTTTAGTAGATTATAGTAGGAAGTTGATATCATAGAATAAAATGTAATAAAAAAAAAAGGTAACAAATACAGTCTACATAAATATTAAATTTTATTTTAGTTTTAACCGCGATACATCGATAAATAAAGGAATCATTTTTGTAAAAGCTAAAACACGGTTTAGTAGATTTCAGTAGAAATAGTAGAATATAGTAACGTTTTTGGTATATCGAGTCACGAGTTATTTAAAAGTGGTCACACTAACGTACTTAAAATCCGTCAATGCGTTGAGACCCGCCTTGTCAACAGTGTATTAGAGCACATTTTGCGCTGTTCTGATCCCCGGCCCGCCCCGGCACGGCCTGCTATGCTCCTTTAAAGTGGGTGCTTACTTTAAATGCCACCACATCGTGCAAGCGTCCACATAATCGTCCGTAGTAGTTTGCTCTCTCAACCCAACGATCAAAGGCGAATATAGACGAATATCGTTGAACAGAGGCAAGTATACTCTCTTCACAATCGTAGCCGCCTGTCATCGTCTACATGCGCCGATTACGAAGAGGGGTAATTACAAAGATGTGCACTAAAGCACGGAATATAACACTTTACTTCCATAGAACGCATGTTAATAACAAACATCACTTCCAAACTGATTTAAAAACTCAAACCACATGCATATTTTAAGCTACTATGTTGATCAACACAAAAATCTCGTCTTAATATTAATAGAAAACTGCTAACGGCATGTAAAATTGAACCTTAGCAGACTTTGCAATTTTGTTTGTGGACGTAGTCTACTTAACCTTTGTAATATTTTTCATGCAAACGAGGTAAGGAAAAAAATATTAAAGCCGAATCTTATTGCTTTAATGCCAAGACCTTATTTTAAGGGGCCTTAAAAAAAGAATCGTATTAGAGGCAGAGAAATAAACGGACGTATAATACCAATTACTTTTATGAGCCTCTTCAAGAGTATAATATGCTGTAGATAAAATTGTAAAAAAAATCTCATTAAATCCACTAACTAGTCAATAAGAAAGTAATTATAGAAAAACTATAGTTTTAACTATTTGCACCTTCTCATTCCCAGCGTTTATAATTAAAATATGAATGAAAAAAATATATTTCTTTAATGGGAACCGTTTTTGCACAAGAAATTCTTACTGGAGATTGAAAGAACAATACGATTTGACCTAGATTATCTTAGTTTAAAAAAATATTGTTTCTGATGTTTTATGCAAATAATATTCTTTAACGTGATTAACTTTCTAACTGTAGTTACAAACTTAATATTATTTTTCATCTATAATAATATTAGAACGATGCTTTGCGGCGTATTGGATTGTTTTCGGCGGTACATAGTTTGGCGTTTGTTTCAAATCCGAGCTTAAGGTTTTGTAGTGTAGAATACGTGGCAATAAAATTTATTGTCACCGAAGCGACATCTGGTGCCTCCCTACTTATGGTGACCTATTTCACAGACTTACAGCGATTTAAGTTGGGCCAGAGCAGTGGGGTGATGAGGTGGTGGGACTGACAAAATGATATGGCACACGATCCGAGAGGGCTCACCTCCAAAATTATTAGTAATATTATTATTCTATATAAAATTATGCTATTTACAGAACACATGACCATACCATAGGGGAAATTGAAAGCTAGCCAGTTGACGGACCTACTACGTCACATGATCGGGATATTTCAATTACATATAAAGCTTCGGCCAAACCTGCGCTTCTGCTGGACGCGGGACACGGCGCGATAGCGTCTGCAACGAGGGACTTAACGTGCACACCTACGCGACTGCGGCGAGAACCGCTTACATCATATTTTGTTAGATCAGCCACTAGTAGACAGAGCTGACAGCATTTTTTGAGTAGTTATTAGAAGCAAAAGAATTAAGCTTAATTAATACAATAGTGAGTCGGTCTGTAAAGACAGACTCACTATTGTATAAAACTTGGCACTCATTTAGATCTCCGTTCTTTTTACGGTAAAGTCCATAAACAAGCACAATATTTGTTTTCAACCTGGCTTCTTTTTTAAAATGTATGCTACTAGTGGTACTTATTTAAACACAAAAATAAATCGCTAAGCTAATATTTTAGACCACTTCATAAGAAGATGCTATTCAGAAGAATACAACCCTCACTGCGTTCGTAACTCTACTTATCCTAAAATGTTGCCAAATGCTTCTTACCTACTTACTCACTTAAACTGCCTTGGTAAGGAAACTTTTTATTCATTTTATCTAATGTAAGAACAAATGTGAAAAGAGATTGAATGACTCTATTACTATATACTAAGAAGTTTAACTACAAGGTAACTTGGTAGTCAGCTAGGTTTAGTAGGTAAAGTTAATTATTTGTAAACAGAAATATGTTAACAGACTTTTAAAAAACCGGCCAATTGCGAGTTGGACTCGCACAAGAAGGGTTCCGTACGAGTAGAGAACAAAAAATTGGAACAACGTATTTCTGAATGTTTGTTATTTAACAAAATTAAATATATAAAATAAAGTTATAGAACAAAAAGGCGGCGCGGGCGGTGGAATTAATCGAACACCTTGAGACCGATGCCATAAGCTGGCGCCTTAGGCCGCTCGGCCACGCTACCGATAATTATCAAGACAATATTTAAAATAAAAAATAAATAAATAAACTTTTATTTGGCAAACAGAGACATTACACTACAAAATACAAAAACAAAAAGGATAATAATTAATTATATAATAAGGATATTAACAAATATGTATAAATTATGAAATTAAAACAGAAAGTAACCACAATACAGTACTACAGACTACAATAATGTGCTTAACTAAACATTAATGGTGGTTATGTAATGTCTAGTCATCAAAAAGGATGCCATTTAACTAATTTTGTTTGTAGTGTTTGTTGTTATAACAGGCAACGGCAAAAGAAATACATATTCTGTAAAAATGTATATATCCTGAGGTACAGTCAGAGAGACGGACTGACATACAGACGGACAGACATCGAAGTTTTAGTAAGAAGGGCCCGTTCTTATCTTTTGGGTATGGAACTTTAAAAATGATGATTCGACTGTAGGTATATTGTTTATTTTTAAAGGTCGCTTTATAGATGTTATGAATTACTTAATTTTTTGTGACTGGAAGTCGGTTTGCAATTTTTCGTGAAAAAAAAATTCCATTCATTTTCTTTGAATGATCAGACGTTTCAGCATGTGGTTGTCAGTTTGTAGTAATAGGAATACTTTAATTTTGATAAAATGCCTGCCCTGTGCGAGTGATAAGTTCTAAACCCATAGTAAGAGCTTAGCATCACATGTCAAGGTACAGACATGTGATGCTAAGAGTTATGTTAAGAGTATGTTGTCTTAGATTTAAGATTTTTTAGTTTTTAACCAGCGGCGTAACTATACCATCCGAGGTCCGTGGCAAATTTATTATCGTTTCACTATGTCAATTCCATACAAAAACATATCAAGCGATTATTGTGAAAAATAATCGCTTGTCTAGGGGGGCTGATCGGAGGCCCCTTCTGGCTGGGGGCCCGTAGCATCTTGCCGGCTTGCTACCATGTCGTTATGCCACTGTTTTTAACCATTTCGTATACTTGAAAAATCTAACAATACGTAAGGCCGACATGACCTCAATCATCAATTTTCCACACATTTCACTGATCTGTGAAAGCGTCACGGTACGATTTCGAATAACGATTTATGGCGATTGGCAGGTGGATTTATATCTGGCAGATGGGGCAAAAGTGTCAGCAGAATTTTGTTTTCAAAATTGGCAAAAACTACTGCTCAACACTATGGATGGATGGCACAATAACTCTTTATTAATTAAATTACAAGCAACAAAATAATAAGAAAATAAAAAAGTCTATAAACTAAAAGTATAGCAAAAGACCCGACCTATTCGCCGAATGCGGGTCGAAATACAGTAGACAAAGGTGTCAAATTGCGGGCTGTCTTTTCAAAAAGTGATAATTTGTATGACACCGATCGTATTCGTTTCTTAGCCACCGTGCGCGCTTTGCACACCTACATTGTACCCAGTGAATAGCGGGTTAAAATTAACTATATTTTTTTTTAATCTTAGAGATAAAAAGGCCTTTATCGTTTACGATAATGCCGTCTTATAAGAAGTTATGTTGAATATTTAAATTTTCATTTCGTGTCGAAACGGCCCATCATTGCCGAACCGTGGCTCTCCCACAGCTCAGAAACTATTTTATTATCATTATTAAATTTCATAGTATCATGAGTGATACTCGCGTAAACTTAAAATATCATTATCATTCTAAACAACACCAAAAACTAAAACTGGATTTGTATTTAGTTAACTCGGAACATCAAAAACAAAATTTATAATATAGTGTTAATATAATGGTCAGCTTTACTTTAATGCATTAAGTATATTGTAATAAAATTATTTTAATTTCACCACTCAAATTCATTTAGTAATTATCGCGTTGAAATTGCTAACGAAGATATTAAGAATTCAAATAAGAATCTTAGATTTTATGCAAAAAAGTTTTTACTGGCTGTTTGATAAGGAAAGCTTCGCAACGATTTCCTAGTGATTTACATATTAATTTTAGAATACTATTATTAAAACGTTGCTATAATATAAAATGTTATCTGAGCAAAATATTCTTGTTAAGGACATTTTAAAGACTCTTAAAAATGTATATTGTGATTCGTAATATATTTATTAATAGAAAAATAATTTAATATAAAAAAATAATTTAGCAAAAGAATATTCAACGAAAAATTAATTATAAGAATCCATAAACTCGCAAAAAAATTTGCAGGCGTGAAACTTTTAATTCGTCCAAATTAAAATGCAAGATCTCGAATTATAACGGATCGCACCGCCTGAATTCTTAATTTATATTCATTATATTTGACCATAAAAATGGAACGAGTCCAAATCCTAGGGGCAGAGTAAAGTTAACTTTTGTTTGTTTTAATTACACTCTAGCGGAGGGTGAAATTCAAAAACTGAATTAAGTTAATTTTAACGTTTATTTGAATCTTGATGTGGAATGCAACAAAAAACTTCCTGACCCATTTTTTATCCGGGAGCTTACGACGTTTTTGGCTACGAGTTTTTTTTTTTTTAAATTAGTAAGCGTTACGGCGTTCTTAAAGACAACATCCTCATCTATAATAATAATATTATAAAGCTATCTTAATATATAATTATTCTGTGAGTGTGTATGTCACTGAACTTCTCTTAAACGACTTGACCGATTTTGATGAAATTTTTTGTGTGTTCAAGGGGATCTGAGAATGGTTTAAGTTCACAAAATAGCTCGGCAGGACAACGTCTGAGTCAACCAGTTATATTATAAAGCTAGAGTTTGTTTGTTTGTTTGTTTGAATGCGCTAATCTCAGGAAGTACTGGCAGGAATCCGAAAAAAAGAATCCGAAAATAGTTTTTGTGTTGGTTAGTCAGTTTATCGAGAAAGGCTTTATGTATAAAAAATGTAATAATATATATCACATTTTTTTATAGATTTTGAATACTTTATTTTCATAGTGTTTATACTTTTATTTTAAGCTTGTATACTTTGTAATGTTTAGTCGATAATTTAATTTATTACAATTGTAATTTGAGTTACAATACATAGTATATATTTTTGTAAAATATATATTTATATATATATTTAAAAAAAGTTATGAAAATGGGTAATTTTATAAAGTTTTACGCAGACTTAGTCCCGGGTAAGAGTTGGTACAATATATATTGTATAGCCTTTATAAATATCGGGAAGTATAGAATATTTTTGTAGGCTCAGGTAAGTCCAAGTAAACGCATAAAACAACAAAATGATGTATAAAAATTCAGGTCACCGAAAGAAAAAAGGTAAGAAACAAAACAAGATTCCTAATACATTTATAAGGACGGTCCCCATCTGTTGCCGAATAAATCTATTTCGTTGCACTTATAGGCCAAATCCAGCGATCTCCTTTAAAATTACTCACGTACGTGACCCGCAGACAAACCGCTCCTATTGTTTTAATGGGCCCCTTAAACCGCTCAAGTGGAAAACGGAATCTTCTAGAATTTTTTATGGATGGATACATTTGGGGTTTGTTGTATACGTGGGAGTGCAATGCGCGGGAAAAGACATCAAAATCTATGGATAACTTTGTAGTTTTGGATATTTTTACTTTAAAATTTGACGACCTCTGTGAGTCAGTTGGTAAGCACTTTGGTAGCTTAAGCCGGGGGTCTCGGGTTCGATTCTCGCCATCGGGACAAAAAGTTTTTCAAGACATTCAAACAATTCAACTCAAATTCAAAAAAAATCAACAAGTCCTTCAGGTACTTACCACGGAACCAGATTGACGTGACGCGCGTCCATAGATATATAAAAAAAATTTTACTAACTAATCTAAATTTTGCTTTCTAGACACGCTAGAAAGTATAAATTATAAAGGGAATAATTATATTGGCGTAATAATGGCTTAAAAACTTGATTACTTCAGCATTATCATGCCGGAAAATTAAATCACAGGGTAATTAAAATATAACGATCAAATTGAACTACCGGTGAATAAACCTATCAAATAGTTGTCGAAACTTAGTTCCTGAACGAAACTCGAGTATAATGGAGTTGGTCAAATGATTTGTCGGATCGATCCCTATTTTAGGAAATTGGATTTGTAGATCGCTGGTGGATAAGGGCGGGATGGACGATAAAAGTTCAGAGCCCCCGCTTATCACTGATTTGCCTATCGATTCGTCGTAAACGGCTATTTGATTTTATTTTTTAAAATGCTTTCTTTTGTCTAATAAAAGATAAAAAAATTGATTTAAATAATTTGCTGAAAATTAAATTCATGTAATTTTTTAAATTAAGTTTTAAAAGATTGAAGAACATTAAAAAAATGCCACATCTTTAAAATTCATTTTGCACATTCAATATTCGATAAAAATATTATAATTTTTGAAAATTGTGCCCTTGTCTTTCGGTAATCTCCGTCCTAATCTTTAAGCCAAAGGTACAGGAACACACAGCCTACAAAATCAGTCAAAAAGGTACCTATATACCTATATAATACATTTCTGTTTGAAATCAATGGTGGAATGATAAAAATACAAGGGTTAGCACTTCGGCATACATGTAGAGGTTTATCTTAAGTGTGCCAATTACGATCCTGAGTAAATGAGCTTAGCCGACGGCTGTTCGCCCCCCATGTTTTAGTAAGTGGAGTGACCTCGTAATTTCGGCCGAAAAAAGCCTCGAATTACGATTCAGGGTTATTTTAAGAAAGTTTAAAGTTTCATTACGGTTTCATCGTGGTTTAAAATGGCGTTTAACTTATTAAAACAAGCTAAATGTCCAAAAACAGAAAAACCCGACTGCAGGAATCATTGCAATTTGAACATCAGATTATGTATATCTCTAGAATGGCTATTTAAAGCTTTTCATTTTGATACCCTCCTCGACCTAAATGGGCGGAAAAAATTTCGGAACCTCACAATTTTAACTTCAAAATCCGCCATAGTTATTTTTTATTTTTTTTTATTTATAACGGGGGAATTTGAAAAAGAGTCAGTTAAAAGACCTACGTTATTTGGTCAAAATATGTCAATTCCATGTAAGTCGTAAACTGTCTGTCGGCTGAGTTTGACATAACCAGACCAAATGATTTAGATTCGCGATCTGTATCTGTTTCAATTTCCTCGATTGTACACACTAAGTACATTTAAAATATTGCACTTGCGCTATCAAGACAAATCTAACGATACCTCATACGTTAAAATCCATTAAGCCGTTTAGGCTGCGGAGCGTGTCAAACAATTATACATGCTCTCGAAAAACATAACCCTCCTTCTGGCGCAGTCGGGTAATTCAATAGATTAATTTTTCCTTTAAAGTTATTAAAAATAGTTGCAAATAAATAACATTAAGTATATTTTGTTTGTATAAGTAGTCTATTAACCATAAATTCCTATACAAAGTATTAAAATTCAATATTTAAATAATTAACATAACAGAATAAGAAAAATGGTATCATATATTTCTCTCTTCTTTTATCGTACACTAGACTTTATGTGTGACTGTGATGTGCCGAAATATTATCTCACATTTTGGGATTTTAATATCCTTTCTGGGACCTAAACTCTATTCATCACGAATATCATCAGAATTGGTTTAAAGACGAATCACATTTGAAATATTAGTATGGATAAGGTCTACACGTGTAGTTCCTATACAATCAGTCCAACAATTCCAATGTTCAACGAAAATGAAAACCTGAAGTACCCACACTTCACACAAAACAAACGTAATATGTAGCTGCAAAAAACAGTCTTGAACACGTCCGCCATTCGATATATTGATAGTGTGCTGGCTGGGTGATTGGCTACAAAATACAACCTTATGCAACGTTGTTGCAGGCATATTTGAATACGGGGATTTCGTATAGCGTCTGAAACTATTTTTAACTTAACTGGAGGACAGAACATCATTATAATGGATTAAAGTACATTTAAATTGTTTAGTTTAGTGAATTCCTTATGGTGGTGTCATTATTATGATCTGCATTTTCATTTACCAAGTTTATCAAGAAATAACTGTAAATAATACTATTTTACCACGATCCTCTGACCTGAAAATAGGAAAAAACACATCTTAAATGAAACTAAAAGTTTTAAAACTTATTTTTAAATCTTGTTTATTGTTGCTTTTAAAACTGTAGATAAACATACGTCACGTACCTGCCTTGCATGTGTGCATCATAAATTTTCATCTAGGTTCTTCTAAGTTTGTCCAACTTCAAACATTAAAAGTAACAATCTCAACTCACATTACACTCTGGGTTGAGTGCATTATGCGGTCATAGAAATCTCTGTGTCTGTTGTCCACACATTTAGGACGATTAGGTGTCGCTCGAGGACGATTCGGATACTGAATCGCCTGGCTCCAATTTCAAAGCCGTTTTAAGGCCGATAAAGGATACTTTTAGTTCATGAATGCCGAGTGTTATATAGACAAAGTTGCTGCTTAAGTTTACTAGTCAATAGTTTTAGATTTAGAAATTATGGATATAATATTATAGTAGACTCACAAAACTCTATTTATCATATTCCCTCAGATTTAGATTAAGCAATTCAGCAGTGTTTGAGGCTTATTGAGCTGTCGGATTACCTGATAGAAAGCAACTGCCGTCGCCCAAGTCGCATGTGCGTTGCCGGTTGCCTTTTTATGAGGAAATAGGGAATAGGAAAAGGGGGATTAGGGAAGTTTAGCCACCGGCGAACTCACTCACTGAATGAAACACAGCACAACGCCGTTTCACGCCAATTTTTCTGTGAGGTCGTCATATTGAATACTCCCCTTGGAAAAATATTTTCATGCAAGTAACTACGTTGGTAAATGCTAGTTTTGTATAATTTTCGAAAGAGCACGACCATCGTCGGCGAAACAATAACATCAGGTGTTCGGCTGACACGCATAAAATATATTTAAATTTTTACCATTGTTCCGCTCTGAAAAATACAAAATGCCGCATCTGCGGCCTAGGGAACATTCGATACTGTATTTACATAATAAAACAGAGGGAAGAAAGCGAATCCGCAAACACATAAAAGTCACCCTGCGTCTTAAATTCCTCTTTAAACATATTGGACGGTTTTCCGTTTGTGTGCGGGAATGTTTGTTAATTGATTGCAAAAAACAACAAATTGTATTGGTATTTCTTTTTATCTAAATCAATAAAAAACGTTATCAAAGTAATCGTTCTTTAAATATTTCATTATAAGAGAACCTCCATCGAACTAATCGATCAAGTAACTAAAAGTCAAACAATTGTGGGAAATTGTCACTAAAATTCGTCAGCTTTAATGATTAAAGGTGCGTTATGTGAAAATTGTCTACATAAGTGAAAAATCATAATATTTCTTCAAATAAAAATTTTATCTTAAATCAGGACTTATTACATGTTTAATGTCATCTTTATCGCAAAGCCTTTGTAGGGGCATATCACTGTATTCAAATATTCTATAAACCTCCCTGCGGCAAAGGGACTTATCTCTTTAATTCTAAATTCTATGCACTCCTCTTTAGTGAAAGGTCGTATCTCTTTAATTCTAAATGCTATGCAGTCGACTGCGGTGAAAGGTTTGTAAAATTTTATCTGCTCCTCTAAAGCAAATCCCTTTAAAAGCTTTCGTAAAGGGAATGCCGTATTTAAGGGTATTTGATTCAGAAAAGGGCCTCAGATTAGGTGTCTCCGACAACTTTCTATTTTCTAGCTGTTGCCCGTGACTATGTCCGCGTGTAACTTTATAAATTAACCTGCTTTTTATTTCGGCATTTTTTAATACTCCCCGACTTGTATTGGTCGTAGCATTATGTTAAATGCCTATAGCCTTCCTTGATTAATGGACTAACCAACACAAACAGAATTTTTCAGCAGTTCCCGAGATTAGTGCGTTCAAACAAACTCTTCAGCTTTATATTATTATTAGTATAGAATTTAACGCTGATCAAAAAGAAAAGCCGGCTTAAAAATATCTTAGTAATTATTCTATAACAACAATATCTTAATTACTCATTTAAATTTATTCTACTGTTATACTTTCAAATAAATAGACATACCATTTATTTGAAACTTTATTTCCATTATTTGCCATAAATTTACTGAACTTATTATAATAACATTTTATATTAGCATTATTATTATCTTTGCTTGATTTAAACTATAATGATATCGCATCAATGAACTTCCGAAGGATTTATTTGTTTTACGTAAAACATAGCATATATTTACTTTTTTTGTTATCTGTTAGTGTGTACCTACTAATGCCTTGAAAAGGGTTGAAAGTATGTTACATTTGCATGGTAAAGTTGGCTGGTGAATATTTTATTATTTAAATCCCAAACTTATCTCCTATCGACCCACGTCAGGCGTCAGACACACTTAAATTTTCATTAACTTAGTAGTTATTCATGTATCTGTCTCAGAGAATTATATTCTCAATGATATTTTTAAGGGAGTATGTATACTATCTATTCTAATAATATAAAACTGAAGAGTTTGTTTGTTTCTTGATATTTAGAGGAAACCTCATGGAAAGCAACTGCCGTCGCCCATGGATACTCGTTACATCCGAAGACTCGCAAGTGCGTTGCCGGCCTTTATGATGGAACAGGGATAGGGGGATTAGGAAAGTTGGGCGACCGTTAAACTCACTCACTGAACGAAACAATGCCGTTTCACGCCAGTTTACTGTGGGGCCGTGGTATCACTCCGGTCTAGCCGGCCTATTCGTAACGAAGCATGGTTCTCCCACGGCAACGTGCTTAAGCGCGCTAACCTCAGAAACGGCTGGAATTGGAATTTTTTTTTTCTGTGTTGGTTAGTCCATTTATCGCGGAAGGGTAGGCTATACCACGCTACGACCATTAGGAGCCGAGCAGTAATCAAAAAAAGTTGTAAAAACGGTATAATTTACAAGCTTCACGCGGACTTAGTCGCGGGCAACAGCTAGTTTATGAATGAATTTATGAACGCAATCAATAATATTAAAACACTTAAAAACAATGTCGCTAACACTCGTTTAAATACACGTACGGACTTGTTTTGATGCATGCAATCAGCAATGTGATATTTTGACAGTGACTCCCC
>JAOTAV010071859.1:0-13431 GCA_026546445.1 Cyclargus thomasi | reverse complement strand
ATTTCCTACGGAATCACTCGGGACCGCACAAGAAAACTCGTAAGCTAACAAGCGATGATCGCTACATGACGCGTCGGTTCTATAAAACTCATAGTATATTAACACAGTTTTAACAGTGGGTATCTTCACAAAGATACAAAGTTACCACTACTTTATTATCGATATTTATATCAGGTACCTACCTATCATTTAAAATATTTTCCATTCCAACATTAAATTACTGAACATGCATTTTATTTTTTGCAAACATTGAGATATAAATACAATTTTATTTTTTGTTACCACTTAGTTTTTATTCCCGGTGGAGATACAACTAGAATCCTTATTTAGCAGACAATTATTCATGTAACTTAGGTATCTACGAGAAGAAGTCGTAACTGTTGATCAAAACATACGGATACAAGCGAAGCGATTATTGTAAACGTTAATCGCTTGCCACTTGTCCAGGGGGGTTCCGAGTGGGAGTTTTTTTTTACATTTGACCGTAAAAGCGAAAAACGTTTCGCGTTTACTAAGATTTTATATGTCATTTGTACATGTGTCCGTGAGCATCGTTAGGTGGTGCTGGACAAGTCCCATATAAAAATGTAATAAATCTAATGTCAAAAAATAAATCGCGTTCGGAACTCTGATCTTCCCCTTTGGACCAGTGGCAAGCGATTAACGTTTGCAATAATCGCTTCGCTTGTTTTGTATGCGATTGACATATTCCAACTCAACTAGATCATGTGACTTTTCGTTCGATTATGTCAATCCCATACGAAAACACACCAAGCGATTATCGTAAACGATACTCGCTTGACACTTGTCTAGGGGGGCAGCCCTCCAAAGAATTGTAATTCGAATGACGTCATTGTCGGTCCCGTATGTGACACAGGTAATACCTACTTTCGAGATCGGCAGATTCTAAATTATAAGGTATATATAAGTAATACCCTTGTTCATAAAAATACTTAAACAATATTTAACTTATTAACAACACAAGAGGATTGCCTCTTCTAGAATATTGAAAACGTCACACGACAGAAAGGAACAGCGAATCTTGATTAGTTAAACCACAGAATAAATATTGTTACTAGTAGTTAAACATTGTTTAAATATTGTTATGAATAAGTAGTAAGTGATAGGCAACACAAATGAAAAAAAATTGTGATTTCAAATCATTATTTGTATAGCCAAGCGCCCCAGCGGCGGCAGTTTGCATATACAACACACTTTTTGGTCAAACTAAATCTTCGACTGTGGCGCTACCAACTATACAAAACTTTCCTTCCAGAAAGCCTACGGCTTGAAAATTAAAGGCATACACATGGTGAACGTTCCAAGTTTCGTTGACAAAATAATGGCCATCATCAAGTCGAGTTTGAGTGAAAAATTGACGGGGAGAATGAACGTCTGTCCAACCTACGACGACTTGTACGCAGACATCTCTAAAGATATTTTGCCCAAAGAATATGGAGGCAATGGTGCCACCTGCGCAGAAATATCAAGTATGTATTATTTGGTTGTCCTCACTTACTGGACACTTCTATTCTTCCATACTTTCGTATTTCCAATTTGCCATATTTCCATACATATTATACTTAATAATGTTACATAAGTGTGTCTGTCATCAAGGTCTGTCTGTCTGTCTATCTGTTCGTCTATTTGTCTGTTTTTTCTGTCTGTCTATGTCTGTTACCTCTTTACGTCCATCCGTTGAACCGATTTTGCTGAAACTTTGTATGGAGATACTTTGAGTCGGAAAAGGACATAGGATATTCTTTATCCCGGAAAAATGTGCGATTCCCGCACGAGTAACTAATTTGTCATTTAAATCAGCAGTATCAACATAAATTAAAATTAATGATAATATGACCACTTTTATTGAAAGGTCGGCAAGTTTTATTTGGTTTTAGTCTATACCAACATTTTATTTAAATCAAACGTTGATTATAATAAAATGTTTATATTATATAATTATAAGATAATTGTTTAAATAATATCCTTACAGACTAAAATTAAAATTGATAAAAACAAAATGATATCATATGATCATATTCATGAAATCATTTTGTTTTTACATAAGTAAAAAAATCAATTTTGATAGAATTTTATTTATTTTTTTATTATTAAATTGATAAAATTATGATAAATTAATTACATGGATATTACATTTTGTACTACAATAAGAAATAAAATGCTATGCTTATTTCAAACTCCTGATACAATTTTAATTTAAAAAATAATGTTTTAGTTTTAACCGTTTTATTTACATTTAAATGACAATTATAATTAATTAAATTATTTACAAAAAAATGCAAACTAAAATATACAAACTCAAAATATTATTTTTATAGTATTTGTACTTTACAAATACTATAAAAATAATATTTTCAAAATCGTCCCCAACTGGCAAAATTCCAGTCAGACTATTACACTTTGCCCTACATAAAATATGGATATCACACTTTGCCCTACATAAAAAAAATCTATGCTCATTTTAAATTTCTGCTTTATAATTATGTATATTGTGCTCAGGTCAATGGACAGATGCTCTACAGAATGAAGATGGCAAGAAAATAATAACCAACATAGAGAAGGTGTCGGCGGACGAAACAAGACGCAGCTCGTGCAAGTTCAACGAAGAATATTTGGGAATGCCCGGCTCTTTCAGGACGCTTAGCGTGGACTAGCGGGCCAAAGAATATTCAATTACTATGTACAATCAGGGAAGTAGAAACAGAGATTGCGGATCTAAGTCTTGTTATGTCAAATCCAGCCAACAGATCACGACTGACATGGAATCGACATTCCGACGAAATGACGTACGTTCGTCAACTGTTTCTGTTTCAATTTTCCCCTTGTACTATATAGCGGGCCTATTCACAATTGAAGACATAAGCGGAAGAAGCGAACAACCAAAATTTTACAATCTTCGAGTGAATACTGATTTTTTTCCTATAAAATTTTGATAAATCTTGCAATTTTACGGTTTCGTTATCTAGCTTGTCTAACTATACATCCAAACCACTTTATTTAAACCGTTTTTCCGAACCTAAAAAGTCCATTAACGCAATAATCCGGCGGTTTTTAAAATGTTAATTACCCGCTTCTTCCACTTATGTCTTCAATTTCCTTTCAAATCCCTACTCTCAAACGAGACATTCAAATCGAGACTCGATCAAAAGCTACCGTTCTAATCTAACAACGTCATTTCACGTCTGTTATTGCTCCCCTTGAAATACGGCAATTACAGGCGACGATAAGCAAGCACGATTATGTAGATGCCACACTCTCCTCTGCACGCCGATATTCGCCTTTGATCGTCAAGTCGACAAAGTACTCCGGTCCATTATGTGGACGCTTCCACGATGATCCTGCCGAATAACGAACAACGAACATCGCAGATTATGTAGAGGCTGCATTAGAGTGGGACGCGAAATTCCGGTTTGTTTGTTTGAGTCATAAAACGATTTTTGAGGTAGGGCCCCAGATTCGGAAACTTGCTGATTTTTCTACACCTAGTATCTGCTAGCCTTTATTGCGTTTAAAGTTTTAGAATGAAAAAAGAACTAAAAAAAATAACCTTACTCGCTATTTACTATGAAAAAGTTAAGCAGTAATGGTGTGTAGTATAATAATATAATTATTAATTAATGTATTATTTTATAGAAATATCATTGTATTGTAATATTTAAGTTAATAGCTACCTTCACAATGGTTTTACGAAAAGAAAATACAATAACATTCCACCCAATAAAAATTATTGTGATTGTAGAGTCTTAAATGATTTTATTTGTTATATTTTATTATATCTGAGCTTATAATATAGTTAGCCTGAATAATATATTTTGCTGAGATGTCCTATTATTAGAGTATATAAGAACTGAGTAACTCATCTTGCCAGAAACGGACCGAGCAAGGCTTGCATATTATGTGCGCCGTACAGAAGCCAGACCCCATTAGTGCGTTGCTTTGCGCTGCGTGGCTTCGCGTCGTCACTGCGACGTTTGTCTTTTTTTTGACTTGCCCTATTGATGCGTTGCGTCATCGCATGTAAATTGTGATGTTTCAATGGAGCGGCGAACAAGAAACGAAAAGGGAGATTATACACTATGCTGTCGGAGCTTATAATGCAACACCTAGTTGCGTTCCTGCGTCGACGCGACGTAGGTGAAGCAAAGATTATGTTGATCAGTTGCCACGAAGCAACGCAGCGCTACGCAAAGCAGAAATTTGGCCTTGTGTACGTACCGCCGTTTGTTGTACGTCGCGCCGCGAGCGGCGGACAAATATGTAAGCCTCTGTAACTGGCACACTGCATTTGTTTAATATGTATGCGAGTGGCGCCGCATAGATACTACGGCGCACATAATATGTAAGTTTCTGGCGGTTCGTTTCTATAAAGATGATCTACTTGGTTCTATATACTCTGATGTTGTGGGAGTTGTATCTAAAGTAATAATTAGTAAAGAGTTAGTAATGAAATAATCACTGTAATCAAACAAATTCACGAGGCCGCACTATTGTTATGTCTATATAATTAAAGATGTTTTAATAACTTTTTAAATATAATACTATCAGTGTTCTTAAGCAATAAAGGAGCGTGAAAAAAAATCAATTGTTTTTAACGTATTATTAAAAAGTACAACTATTATATGATATAATAATTATGAGAAAATGTCACTCACGCGATTATTTCTCGTCAATCAATAAAAAGTTAATTACAAAAAATATTAGTAATAAAAATTGAAAATAATTATTATCGACAAATAAACATCATCTCGGTATTAAGTAATAAAAAATCTACAATTAACTTTTACGGTAATATAATTATAGTATGTTTTTACATCTCAGCTACTGTTCAGAAATGCACAGAACAAAAGGTGCGTAATGTTCGGCAAAACAAAAGTGAGAAAGGTAAAATTAAGAAATAAAAAATAAAAAAATATATTAAGTAAAAGTATTTGTTTGTTAGTCCTTCTTTCAAACAAAGCAATGGATTGACTTGATATATGGCATGGCTTCGATAGATCGATATGGATTACTATGCATCGGTTAAATTGATTTTGGAATACCATCATGTTTCCAGAAGAAGCATGCAACGGCATTGTGCTGTGTTTCGTTCAGTGAGTGAGTTTACCGGTGGCCCAACTTCCCTAATCCCTTATCCTGTATTCCCATTCCTTATTACCTCATAAAGGCCGGCAACGAACTTGCGACTCTTTGGATGTCGCGATTGTCCATTTGCGAGGGCAGTTGCTTTTCTTCAGGCAACCCAGTCAGTCTGCTCGCTTGCCCCCTAAATATCATAAAAAAAGGGTTTCATTTTCCTCTACGCCACTGCAGACGGCGACGAAAGAACGCTAGACCAATGTCGATAAAAAATGAAACGTATAGTCTAGGACATAAAGCGACATTTTAGTAGTCCAAGATAATGTCGTTGACGATGACGGCCGGCAGTGGACAAGCGACCACACAATGAATCTGCGCCTACTTTTTTTAATAAAAATAAGGGGGGAAAACGAGCAAACGGGTTATCTGATGGAAAGCAACTACAACCGCCCATAGACACTCGCAACATCAGGGTTGCATGTGCGTTGCCGGCCTTTAAACGCCTACGCTGTACTCAGCGACCGGCGTACAAAAAAGCTATCATTACCTGCAATTTACCTAATTTAGAGGTAATACGCAACATTATAATTCATGATGTAATATTTAACGTTTTATGTAAACACCGTCATTTTAATAATTGATAAACTTTGTTTACCTTTCCATTAAATTAAGATACAATTAGTGACACTTATCCGCGGTTTCCAATTTCAAATAGTAAAGGTAGTTTCTTAAATATATCTTCTACGCTAATAATATAAAGCTGAGGACTTTGTTTAAACGCGCTAATCACAGGAGGTACTGATCGGAATCGAAAACTTATTTTTGTGGTGATTAGTCTAGTTATCGAGGAAGGCTAAATGCTATATAATATTTATGAAGATAATTTACAAAAGTTTATGCGGACGTAGTCGCAGGCAAAATCTATTAATATATACAATTCTTGTGTGCTTGTGTTTGTCACTGAACTCCAACTAATCGACTTAAACGATTTTAATGAATATTTTTATGTGTATTATAGAGGATGGTATAGGTTTTTAGCCCGGCAGGAATACGCTGTCTTTTCGCTCAAGATTGGCGGTATGGCTCATTAACTCTCTGTCAAATTTCTATACAAACCGCGATTGTCAACAACAAAGCTTAAACACAACACTTTGTTGACAATCACGATTTGTATTGAAATGACAAATTTTTTGACAGAAGATTAATGAACCATACCGAAAATCTTAAGGGAGTGCAAAATAGTGCGTTTATAACATCTGACAATGGAATCTTTGTTGTATTTGAAAGTGTGTATGTCTGTCATACATTTACTATGCAGATGGTGATTTTTACTATGCAGACACTTGGAGCCCCAGGAAAAGAAAGATCATAACGAAAAAATGTACATGTCCTGCGAAAAACTAATGACAATGATATTACGAAAGCACTCATATTTGCTCATACAATAATACTATAAAAGGCTCGGCGATGTAACGGGTGCTGAAGGCATGCGAAAAGGGGCTTTGAGGCTGAGGTCCGCAGCCTGGCTATGAATCAACTTATCTAATAATACATGTGGTAATACTACCTAAGGTTTTGTGACGAATCTATAATTATCGCATTTGAAACATAAAATATACAATACTTACGTAATAAACGTCAATGTAACAATGTTACATTAATTTCTTTAAAGGGAAAACTCAAAGATAAATATTAATGTTTATCAAGACTTCGCAAAAATTATGCAAAAAAAATCGAAATACTTTATGACGACACGTGAAGGTTTTGTAGTTCCTTCATATCAAAGTTTCAATTTAAAACAAGTAGTTTTTTTTTTAATACGTATAGTATCTGTATTATTTAAAATAGCTTACATAGAGCATCTGTATTATATTAATAAATTAACGCAGCGCCTTTTTACTACTTCAGTCATCTCAGACACACAAACATGGTCAGACAGTGAGGAGTGTGCACGTGAAATTACGTTTAAGTTTTTGGTACTGAGTATTGAAACTGTATACTTGTGATCAATGTAAGTAGTGAGAGAGTCAATTATTTTGCAATTCATGAAGGTAGATTAAGTTCATTTTTGTGACGCAATAAATTTATCTAAGTTTTTACATCGGTAAAAATCCGAAAATTACAATGATATACAAGTTGTCCTAGCTAGGATAGGAAGTTAGTACATCGGTCTTTTTGGAGATAAAACTAGCTAGCTATTAAAATAGGAAAACTAGTTAACAAGTCAGTATGAGCTAGCAAGGAGAGTTTTTTTTTATTATTACAATTTATTTGTCTAAAAGCCTTATATCCTTTTTCTTTCGCTATTATTACAATTTATTCGCACTAAGTATAATATTTCATCAAAGTTTTCTTTAAATCCATCGCGCCCTGGACTTTTTTTATATCCTATATAACAATATTCGTGAGACCTATTTCTATAATGATTTAAGTTATAACAAAAATTTTACCATCTCTCACATTTATATTTTATTATTTTTGCCGATTTCTGAGGATCACGGCTCTTCGTAGCTATTTGCTCGCAAATGTTCGAAGACATGGTAGTATTGTTTGATGTGCTCAGTCACCCCCAGTAGGTCTACCATGAGTTTGAAGCGTAGTATGTGTCAATATTCGATTTTTATTTTTAGTTTGGCAAAATTTTACAGCGCCTCTAGCGGTCACTTACGGAACTCAAAATCCCATACTAAAAACTAACGTAGTCGCTATCGAGTATCGACAAATACTATAGCTTTAGAGTCTTGGTAGATCTACAAGACAGCTTAGAAGCTAACTAGCTTACTATACACGCTTGACTAAAAAGCCTCGTATATCCGGGAGATAACTATCAGCACAATTTTTGTCGTGAGGGAGCCATGCTTCGGCACGAATGGGCCGGCTCGACCGGTGTGATACCACGGCCTCTCAGAAAACTGGCGTTAAACGGCGTTGTGCTGTGTTTCGTTCAGTGAGTGAGTTTACCGGTGGCCCAACTTCTCTAATACCCCTTTCCTTAGGGATAGGGGTGTTAAGTAAGCCTTATTTTTTGCAACTCTTCGGATGTTACGAGTGTCCATGGACGACTGCTGTTGCTTTCCATCAATTAACCCGTCTGCTCGCTTGCCCCCTAAATATCATTAAAAAAAGTTATTCTTGGATAGACGAGCGGTAAAACAGACCCCTAATTTAATGTCGTATCAATAGACAGACAGACACTTTCGCTTTTATAATATTAGTATAGAAATATTGATATACTTTTACTTATTCCTGCAACTCTAGCTCTGATTATTTTGAATCATTAGTTGTCATTTAAATAAAAAATTTTTATTGCTATAAAATTCGAGAAATTTCCTTACATTGAAAGCAGACAGTAAAAATAAAAATATTTCAATATGAATATGTATGCAATTATAGACGACCCTCTCACTATGTTGTATGTTTAAATAGACTAGAGGTCGCCTTCTTCTAAATCCATCGTGTAGAGGAACTATAAAATAAGTACAATCTATTCTCAATTCAATCACAGACTTCTACTTGGCATAAAGGTCTCGTCACCAGGCCATTTAATTTTATGAAAAAAAAAAACACAGACTTCAACCATAAACAAGAGTATTTTGTGTTCGTGTGAGTGTCGCAGTGTGCGTAGCGTTTTATTTATAAAATATCCAAAATTAAAGCATACTTTAAAATAACACTGGTCCTCCACGGTTCTTTTTAATAATCATAATGTACATGGTGAGCGTAAAATAGACGATTTACATAACCAGAATTAGAGTATGGGTGTCCTCATTACTATTCAATCCTTTCAGATCATGGAAACCCACAAAAATCCGGTCATGCAAACGACGCAGGAGGAGCGATTGAGCTTAATGATAAGATACAGTATTGCCGATGAAAAAAAGACTGAAAACGACATTAAAGAAATAAGGGAGTGGCTGACGACTCAAAATCATCTTCTCGAGGCATCTAAGCAAATGAGTAAGTCATCTTTAAAGTCTCGATGCCGGTTGGAGGCGTGTACCGATGCGACATTTGCTTATCTCAACGATACATAATGCGTCATTGCCATGGAAGTGTCATGCCAACCGGAGCAATAATAATAAATAAATAACTTTATTGTCTCTAATAAAACATAATTTAAATAGGAACATAACTATTAATTTCTAACAAGATTCACATTATGGAGTGCGCAACCCCTACACTAAGAATACTTGTGTTGTAGGGGTTGATGAATTCTTTAGGGTACATACAATAAACTTTGGTACATAAAAATATAGTTGACACATAGCACAGATAATTAGGTTTTTATCAAAAGAAGATCGCAATCAATTTAAACATGTGTGTGTTAGTGTAGGTGTTTGTGTATATTATATTTGTGTGTGTGTATGTTTATGTATATTATGTTAGTGTGTTTGTGTGTGCCTGTGCGTGTATTCATTTTTGTGTTTTATTTCATAATTTCCAGCATACTTTCAGTTTCATAGTAAGTCAGACTACCAAGCCAGCAGGAAATATGATTAAAGTTCAAATAGTCTATATACATATATATACGTATATATTGTATTGTATATATTTTTATGTTATTATATATAATATTGCATATATTTTTTATAATATAACATATTTGTGATTTTTCTTTGAAAGTTTCCTATCGTAACTTAATTGGCACCTGTCCCATTTTATTTCTGTAACGCCCAAAGGTTGACTGGTAGATAATGCCATAAGGCATTAAGTCTAACTTTGTACTTTTATGTGCATTAAGTTTAAATAAATAAAAAAATAAAATAAAGTTAATAATTGAAGATATTAGTGGAAGACCACTAATATCTTCAATTATTAACTTTATTTGTGACTAGCATTTTGAAAACACCCATTATTTTGTTTAAATGAAGACGTTAGTAAGATGATTGTTTACGTTAGTAGAATGACGGTAAAATGATTTTAAATAGATGGTAAAGTAAGTTTAAAGATTTATTACAATTATTGGGCAAAAGATAGACGTTTAAAAAATGTTTGTTACCTGACTCTTCCATGTTTTCAATTTAAGACTCAAGAATGCAAGGAAGTGACAGTAAATAGAGAAAAACACATTATTTATTTACAAGTGAATGAGACGGATATAATAATGAATTGGCGTAGTCTTTGTTTTTGGATTATTTTAGAAGAAACGTTATTTTAAAAAAAATAGTCTTTTTCGGCGCTGATACTTTCTCAATGAACTCTTATATAATACACACCCTAAAGTATCACATTGTTATTTAACGCTCGTATTTTGTTATTTTCAGGTCACTTAGCTGCAACGACTCTTTTGTGATTGAGTTCGACGATAAAGCGTCGAAGATTGCGTCGCAAACCATAGATAGTACAAAGAGCCCGGACGACACAGCTCCGCCTAATACGCTGTCAAAACACATGGCCAGCGGTGATAATGATGACTCCTTTATAGTATTCCAGAAAACTACGGACGAACAGTCCAAAGATCTGTCCAATAAGATACTTGAGAAAGTCAAAAATAGTGAAAGTTCCAGTAAGAAGAGTAAGAAGGTGAGATGATTTTGAGATAGTTTAAACCTTTTATTTTTTTTAAAGAATTGAAGACATAAGTAGAAGGAACAGATAACTAACATTTTAAAACTCACGGATTTTTGCGTTATTACACGCTTTTGGACTCGAAAAATTATTTCAAATTAAAAAATATGAGTTTGATGTATAGCTCGATATACTAGCTAAATAATGAAATAGGTAAGTTATATTTCTCAAAATTTAATGGGAAAAAAATTGTATAAACTCGAAGGTTGCAATATGTTAGATATCCGATTCTTCCACTTATGTCTATAATTGTGAAAGTGCGTACGCGTACGTGAAATTTGCGTGCAAGCTTGCATATTTGCGTGTACCTCCAAAACAACGCCAATTACATTGCAAATCTCCTTATTCTGCCTCTTATAACTCTGTAGTGTGTGTGTAACCTCCCTACTAGAAGTAAGTTAGAATAATTAGTTCATAAGTTAGTTATTATACATAATTCAAAGGAACAACATATCTTTCAATAAGTCTCCTTAAGCTTGCAGGGGGTGTCGAGCACACTGCACCTCTCACAATATGCACAATTAACTTTCAATCCTCTCGTAACTTCCTCTCGAGATATTCATAACTATCTTTCATTTCCCTCGTAAATTCCTCTCACGATATAACCTTTCATTCCTCTAGTAACTCTTATTCTTTTTTTTCAGGGCCACAAGCGCCACTGGTCGCTCGACATGTGTCTCCCGGCTAACAGTTCCAAAATGTATCTGTACATCCAGATGCAGCTGTGCCAGAGTGACAGTCTGCACGACTGGCTAAGGAAAAACCATCAATGGGAGATGCGCAGGCCGCAGGTATGAGAGTTGTGAGAGGTAGTTGTGAAAGACATGAGTTTGCTTCGTTCAGCTTTGTTCAGCTTCCCTGATTGTAGGGAAGCTGAAACAGAGCGGATTGCGGATCTAAGTAAATTGGTCGCGTTATGTCAACCAGCCGAAAGATTACGACTTGAATGGAACTGACATATTCCGATCACATGACGTAGGCTCTCTTTCAATTTCCCCCAATATACATACTACTGCTTGAGCGGAAGTCGAAAAGACTGACCAAGGATCAAGTACTAGGAGGAATGAGAGGTAGTTTTGAGAGAAATTAAAGATAGTTACGAGAGGAGTGAAAGGCAGTTATGGCTGCATGAGAGGTAGTTATGAGGGGCTAGAGAGATAATCATGTAAGAAGGAAAAATGAGATGTCTTAGTGTCACGGTCCTATATAAGGACAAGGAAATATTAATGGCTTAAAAACTGTTTACTGATTTCTTGGACATTAGGCCAGGTAATTGTAGCGGGTCAGGCATGTCGCTTTTCAAAAGATTTTTCATTTTCACTTCGGGTATGCAAAAGAAAAAATAAGAGGCTAAACCAAATGTAGATTAAATTATCTGTAGTATTTCGTGAATATACTCACCAATATATTTTATCGGTACGATACGCCGATATCGGATATTGTGTCGCATAATGTAAAAATCTCCTTCCAGGTAAAAACACTGTTTAGTCAGATAGTCTCAGCGGTAGAATACGTACACAACAAGGGTCTGATACACCGAGACCTGAAGCCCAGCAACATATTCTTCGCGCAAGACGGGAGAGTAAAAGTGGGAGACTTCGGTTTGGTCACTGCCATGGCGGATAATATTCAAGATGAGTCGGAGTCCACGCCACGGACTAGGCATACTAGCAGAGTTGGTAAGCAAGCTATAGTTAGTTCAATTCAATTGTGCGCGCGGCCCTAAGTTACGCTTGTTTACTCAGACGACACGCATACATAGGGCCGCGCACAACTGTGTTGAACTATCTGTAAAGAAAACAAGATAAATCTCGTAAAGACAAATATTTTGCACTATTGGGTCGGCTCGACAGTACGGTCAGTTTTTTTTGCGAAAACCGGCGTAAAACAGCGCTTGCAGTGCGATTCGTCAAGTGAGCGAGTTTATTGGAGGCCCAAACTCCTTTACCGCTATTCTCTCAAAATTCCCCTTTTCCTTGATGAAGCCGTTTATCTCAGAAGGCCGGAAGCAAAGTTGTTGCCTCTGGTGTTTTGAGCGTCCATGGGCGACGGTAGTTGCTCCTCAATGGTCATTGGTCCTCTAAGTTACCTGCCTGCCCTAATTTTATGTAAAAATGCTTTCATTAAAAAATATCTTCATATTTTGTAGTAAGACTTTAACGAAACGCTAATTCTCTTATTTCAGGCACGCACTTATATATGTCACCGGAGCAGCTTGCCGGGCGCGCCTACAGCTTCAAAGTAGACATATACTCATTAGGCATGGTGCTGTTTGAGCTGCTCTGTCCGTTTGGCACCGACGCCGAGAGAGTAGCTTGCCTCACCAGGCTAAGAGAAGGAGCTTTCCCTAAACACTTCCCGGAAACGCATCCTGCTGAGGTAAGCACGGACATGGTCGTACGCACGTATACGTACATACGAACTTACGTGCACTTGCGTACGCATGCACATTTGTCACCGACGTCAGCGTGAAGCTTCCTTCAGCACACTTAATGCGGCGCCTTTCCTAAACACTTCCCGGAGACGCATCCTGCTGAGGTAAGCAAGTGCGTGCTCGCACGGACGTAAACGCATTTACGCACACATGCGTGTAAGCAGGCACGTTCGACACCGACCTCAGCCTGTAGCTTGCCTCACCAGACTAATAAAAGGTGCTTTTTCTAAACACTTCCGGGAAACACATCCTGCTGAGGTAAGCACGCACACTCTCGCACGCACTTACGTACACAAGTACATACGCACCTTTATTGGTAACCTTTATATTTT
>JAOTAV010071848.1:0-13431 GCA_026546445.1 Cyclargus thomasi | reverse complement strand
AGGGTTGTACTACCCCTAACATTTGGGGGGATGAAAAATAGATGTTGGCCGATTCTCATAGATACCGGATAAGCACAAAAAATTCAACAAAATCGGTCAAGCCGCTTCGGAGGAGTGTGGCAACGAAAAATGTGACAGAAGAATTTTATATATTAGATATGTCCTGAATAGAATCGAAAGAACCGAACCCGAAAATTGACGCTGTTAAGCATTTGTGAATTATCCAACGAAGAATCAGATTTTGAGTTATAAATGCAGTATTATTATTTAGATCTTATGAAACAATACTGCATTTTTAACTAAAATGTGATTTTTTATTGGATAACACACAAATTCTTGACAGCGTCCATATTGTTTGTATATTAATCCCTATATACCTTGCACACACACCCAATACCCGTATGAGGTTACCCCTACGCCTACCCTTACGTATACCTTACTAGTTGCAACTTAATTACGGCTAGATCTGTTTGCTCTCGTGTAATATTTTGTGAACATTATGTTTTTACTAAATAGCCTATGCGATTATTCGTCCTTTCAATTAAGTCTGTACTAAAAATCAAGTCGATTGGTTACTTTGTTAGTGCGGAAAGAAAGGACTAACCAACACACTTGATAATAACAATAATATTAAAGAGTACATAGGAAAGTATTGATGCAATATGTTTTTATGATGCAAATAAAAACACACATTTTCTTCTGTTTACCCCATTTACGCTACATAGAATCTTGTAAAGATTACCAGTCAATCAAATACCGAGTATCAATCGGAAAATCATTTCCCGTCTGTTTTTCCTGTTTATTTTGACGAGGAAATGTGTTACCCGTGTCCGGAAACGTGCCCTCCTAAATTAAGTTCGGAAGCCGAGCAAAGCTTTTTCAAACTTTAAGTGCTCTATTTAGGTTACGAGAAGTTTTGAGTATGACCGTCTCATGATTTTAGTTTCTCAGGCAGTTTTTACGAGATAAAACTATGCAATGGACTATCTTCTTTTCCATCTTTTTGCTAAAAGATGGACCCGTGCGAGTTTCTTACGCCGGTTTTTCTCGCCGCGTTAGTTCCGAATCATTGGTAGGCACCGTAGTTACGACGTTCAGAAATGTTTTTTTAATATTCTGAATTAAAAAAAAACTATTTGAGTTTGACCGATTTAGAAGGTCTTTGCTACATTTATTTACAACCGCTTATGCCCGAGACACACGAGACCAGTTTTTCAAGCCAGGATAGCAAGCTATTAACAAGCAAGCTTTTTTTATTTCTGGCTACGTGAAGACAAAACTAGCTTCACTTCTCAGCTAGTAGTCAAAGTAAATCTGTTGACAAGCCAGTGTAAGCTACCCAAGACAGTTCAAAAGAGCTGTCATTGCTTGAAAACTTCACTAGCTTCGTGTAGCTCAGCCATTACTGCAATTGCAGCGCGAAGAGTTAGGCGACAGAGTACCTGTATAGAGACAGGCACTTCAGCATTCTTAAAATGATAAAATAAGTTTTTTTTAGTTTTTTTTTTAAGTTTAATTTGTTTTTTTTTTATGTTGTTCAGTTTTCAGCGTATTTTCGGCGGGGGTTTTCTAGTGCGGTCTGTGGTCTGTGACGTCTGCAGTTGGCGGAAAGTTAATCATGTGTCCCAATACTAAGCTGACGTATCACAGAGGATTATATGTCGAGGTCGAATTGTATCGTGGATTATGAGAAACTATTGACTTTGTTTTCAGAACCTTTGCTACGTAGTAACTTGTAAGCAGTATACGACTAGATGATCGATAACAATTATGTTTACAAACATTTTTATGGACCCCAAACGAGGCGAAGTCTGTCTCCTGGGAGAGTTTAAAAAAGAACGGGGTGTAAGTATTGCGGATAACAACAGAAACATAATTTAAACAATTGGGGAAAAAATTGATTACATACACAGTTCAAGTACACTATATATTAATAAGTAATTTGTGCTTTAAGTAAGCTTATCGTTACCAGTAAATTAAAAATGAAGATAAATTTGGATATATCATCATTTTTAATTTACTTGTAACGATAACAAAATCAGTGAAATAAAACCTTGCCACTGTAAAACGTTGCTAATTTCGGAAATCGCAGACATTTTAACGTTACAGAGATTAGATAAAGTACGGCGTCTCGAAAGGCTTTAAGATCATTGTATTGTATTTAGTATTTTAACGTAGAGTAGCTAGAACATGAGACGTATAATAATTGATAATTCATAGAACCTCGTGTTCTATGAATTATGCTTTGGATACTCGCACATAATTTCTATTTATTTCAACGATCATTCAAATAGGTTCTGCCCCCCTAGACAAGTGGCAAGCGATTATCGTTTACGAAAATCGCTTCGCTTGTTTTGTATGAGATTGACATATTTGAACTCGACTAGACCACGTGACTTTTCGTTAGTCTATGTAAATCCCATACAAAAACACGCCAAGCGATTTTCGTAAACGATACTCGCTTATCACTTGTCTAGGAGGGCTGGTCTCTTAAGGCTACAAATTGTAAAATTTTAGTAACGCATAAGGCTCGTATATTATACAGTCTATAGAACGTAATAAAACAGTACACCAATACCTGAGAGTGTCAATGACTGTATGTGTCTCATAGTTAAAGATAAATCCAGACAAGGAAGAAGCGGGTAGCTAACATTTAAAAGCTCCTAGATTTTTGAGATTTACTCAAAAATATTAGAGATTTTAAATGTTTTTAGATGCTTTCGGACCAGAGAAATTATTCGAAATTAAAATAATGTGTGTTTGATGTATAGCTAGATAAACTAGCTAGATAATGAAATAGTTAATTTACAATATTTACTCGAAAGTTGTAATATGTTAGTTAACCGCTTCTTCTGCTCTTGTCTCAAATGTTATAGTTATCAGCGCGTTGCAAGCAATTTTTTGTCAAGTGTCCGCGCGCAAACGCCCCAGCGTCATAGAGTTGATCCATACATGGTAAAAAAGTTACTCTTTCAACAAGACTGTGTTTTGTTACTGAGACATTAAGCTAGGGATGTAACGAAGATATTCACTATTCGGTAACAACATTAGGAAAATGTCGCGGCAAAGTCGAAATGTCGCTCAAAGTTAGCCGCAAGTGGAATACTAATGTGCTACATTATGTCTAGCTTCTAGGCTCTTCTTGTTTTATGTAAACCTTAGCTATTAAAATTAACATAACTCTACATGAGATTTACATCTATATAATAATATTAATAATATCTATAGACGCTACATACCACGTCAGTCTGGTCCCGTGGTAAGTACCTGACGGACTTGTGTTACAGGTACCAAACAACGGAAATATATTTAATACTTTTATACTATACACATTTTTAAGATGTTTATTATACGATATATATATATATTTAATACACATCCAAGACCCAGGAACAAGGAAAACTTTTGCTCCTTCGTCGGGATTCGAACCCGCAACCCCCGGCTTAAGCTACCAAGCTTACCAACTGAGCCACAGCGGTCATCGAATTATATATACGTTAGTTTTTTTTTAAATATTAAAGATGGGAACGTAAAAATCTGGTTCAGTGATTCTCAAGTCGGCTTAATACAGTAAGGCTAGCGGGAGGCTATTTAGGAACCATCCATAAAGTACGTCAAGGAAGGGGGGAGAGTGTCGTCGAAGTGTGACATGGCGTGACATAGGGGTGGGGGTCCTCAGTTTTGTGGCATCACATTTCAAATCTTGAAATTTAATCTCAAAATTTGAAACATGTGGATTAAATTTTTAGGTGTAAAATTGCAAATTTTGTGACGTCACAATTGGAAGGGGGGTCTACAGAAATGTGACAATGTTCATCCATACTTCTAATATAATAAGTAAAGGTGGCTGAACGACATAATAATCTATCAGCTCACAGCACAACTCAATGACCAGATGTTACGACGTACGCATTCGAAAGAATTTTGATAGATTATATCCTCAATGAGGATGAAATTTTATGAAAATACTTCTCAACGAGAGCGTAGCCATAGGCAAAAGCTAGTTTTATTATAAATGTGAATGTGTGACTGTCTGTTTCCGCGTCACGCCCGATTTTGTTAGTATGGCGACACTTGGACACTAGAGAAAGGACATTGCAGTCATAAACGAGACTCGTCATCCTCTTAAATGATGATGATGATGACAACCGGTGTTGTTTCCTCGACTCTGATTTCCCGGTAGCGAGAGATGTGGCGCAGCGGGTCAAGGGTGCCCCCCCCCCGCGCCCCCCGCGCCCGGCCTCCGCCCCCGCACCGCCGCACGCGCATATTTGGAAAACAACTGTAAGGTACCGCGGGAGTGTGTCTGTGTATTCGCGATTTTATAGTGAGTCATTGACGCCACTATCTAGGCCAAAGTGACAAAAATATAGTTTAACTAGATGGCCCGGCAGATGTTGTCTTGTCTTTGTTGTGATTAAGAAAAGACATTTGTCGGGAAACTGTTCTTTATTTTTAAGTGAGATCTAATTGACAGGATGTGCAAATAAAAATTTTATATCGCTTAAGTAGTTTCATAGTAGTTTATATTCCTATTCTAAGGTATGACTCTATAAGCTCTGCATTTGAAAAAAGTATTAAAAATATCATGTCTTTGTACTACATAGTGTAGTACAATGCATTGATTTGCGGTGGCAATTTTGATTATACTTTTGTTTGGCAATTTAAGGAAAATGCAGCCGCTTATTATGTTAGTCCCCTGACAGGATTAGTTCATAATATTTTAATCATTTGACATACATACCGTTCGCGGAATTCGCGACTGATTCATTTACATACACATAATAGAAATTCATAATATTAAAATATATTTGAATAAAAACAACATTTTGGTGCAGCAGCTATTTTAGGACAAAGTGTTTGTTAGGACGCAGCGCCATCTAGTCGTCAACATAAAAGTGCAGGTTTTCATATTAAATTATGTTATATTACCTCAGACTAAGTTTTACATGATCTCTAAACCAGTTTCTATAGGCTGTAAATCGTAATGGTATAGTTTTACTTCAGATAATGATAGCATCACACTCCGATGCTGGCTATTATCGACTTTTCATTTGACTTCGGACCAATAACAGTAATTTTAATAATATAACTTTCTAGTAGCCACCGACCGAGCGCTAAACAAGGTAAAAGCGGGATCAAGAAAGGAAAATCGCTGGCACTTCCTCGAGCGGAAATTGAAAGTAGATAAGAGAAAACCGCCGCGGCGATAAACCAACATTATGTTAGCAGCGCCATCTATCGGGCTATTGTGGTTTTAACGTGACCGAAATTTGCGTTCTATGGTAACTGTGTTGATCGAATTTGCGAGAAATATATTTTTTATTTCATTAATTTACTTTTTTATTAAGTTGCTTTTTACTTTTTTATTTTAAATTGAATAATAAAATAACAAAGTACATTTCAGTTCGTATAGTGACATCTAGCAGTAGCAAAAGGAACTATAATAAGCACTGTTTGTCGTTTGATTCATAAAGTGTGTCTATTCGTCGGTAGATGGCAATTTATTTTTCGTTTGCAGAAAAATCTATTGTCTAGAATTTGTGAGCGAAACTTAAGATTTACGGTATGGTTCTTTAAACCATGTGTCTAAATTTTATACAAATCACGATTGTCTACACAACATTATATTTACAATCGCTTTTTGTATAGAAATGGCAATTTTTTTGACAGGGGGTTAATGAACCATACCGCCAATATTGAGCGAATGCATAATACCAGCTCATTTTTATTTACAAACACTAAATTATTTAAGTTAAAGCAAAAACTTACCTTTTCCTCCACCGGCATCGTGCACCTGCGGCTTTCCACTCGGCACCCTCTGCATTGGTGAAGCACTTCCATAGTTCATATTTGGTCCATTATAATCAGCACTTAAAGGTTCCTGTTTTATGCCGCTAGATGTCGCCGCAAGCTTCTCGGCGAGCAGCGGGTTAGCGGAGGCGATATTATACCGTCCGTTGTTGATGTTGCTGGCTACGGCATGGTTGATGGCGTTGGTGCCGTTCCTCAGCAGCTGCTGCAGGCGCTGCTGTCCGTTGTTCTGTAGTTGGTTGTTCTGGTAGTAGAGGTTTTGTAGCTGGCTACCAGACGCTGGCGATACATTGTTGTTTTCTTCTTGCTGCAAAATAAAATGGCTGCTGTTATTGGAAAATTTGAGTATAAAGTTCTTTATAAATCAAAGAAAATTGTTTGTTAAAGACTGTTTGTTACCTAAATAAATAAATAAAAAATCATTATAGGCATATATAACTATTTAAATCATTACTTTAAGTACCATGGAGGAAATTGAAACAAAGCCGGTTGACGCACCTACGTGATTTGGTCAGAATTAGTAAAATTTAGCCGCGATTTATATGTAGCTTGATTACCATATGACATAGCTTTACCAATTTACTTAGATCGGCAGTCTGACTCTCTTTCAACTTCCATGATAGTAGGTTTTGTGTTCTTTAAGAAGTATCAGAAATGGCTTCAGAGCCGGAAGTTTGTTGTGCATATAGGCATCACAGAAAAACGACGTGTTACGTCGAGTGAGAAAGTTTACCGGAGGCCCAACCTGTTTCCTTTTCTTATTCATTTAGCCCAAAACAAGTTTGTAAACTGTACAGATTTTGATTCAATCTGATGTCTAGACTCTTTGAGTTTTGGAAAAGATTGCATAATAATGTTGATGCCAGAAAACTGTATGGTTCCTACGCGATAAAACGAATTTTGGCGCTACAGAGATGCGGCTGTTATCTGGTTTACCTTAATTTCAACGGGTGGTGCCGTCGTCGCAGTGGCGTTGGTCAGGTCTGTGAGGAAGTCGAAGTTGTCGAAGGCGGTCTCGCCCAGCTGCTTGAGGATGTCGTCATGGTCTGTCGCTTCTGACCCGTCCGCCTCTAGCGTGAGCCCGCCTACGAAGTTTGACAACTCCGCCTGCGACAACTCGCCGAGAGATGTCGCCATCTGCAGCTGGAACTGGGCAGCGCTTTGACCGCCAGCGGCTACTGCATCCTGAAAAATATATAAAAGTAATATTTAATAAATAAAAGGATAGTGAAAGACGCTATGAAATGACCATTATAAGTTATTTTTGCTATCCACTAATAGATGGCGCTAGTAACAAGAAAATTTTAATCTGTTCTATTTTACCCTACTTTTAAATATACGTGTTTACTGTGCTGGTTTCAAAATATTTTAAATAATACACAAATAAAATGTTTGCTAATTTTGTCGTGTGAAACGGTTACTGAAAAAAGAATACTAACTTGTAGGCAATTGGAGAGGTCGACCATTCTTCCTTCATTCTCCACTGACCACCACTCGTCTTCAATAAATGGCATCGCCAACGCCGGCCCAGACGGCGCATGCGTCCCCGCCACCTTGTCTCTAGCGCACGCCAGATGGCGCTGTCACTACACTTCACTACACTCGCGTACTACACTAATATAACTAGTAAATTCGTTTTGAAAGTTTGGCAGTGATTGGACGGACTGTACATTATTCGTTGTATTATCTGACGGTGGAACACATTTCGGCCAGGTTACCTCACGCCCCGTCCCCTCGTCTTCAGCAGCGACCTGCAATATTAACAAGAGTAGGCTCTCACGCATTTCAAGACTATTGCACATGAGGAAATTAAGCGATAGGTTATGACACAGTTTATGAATTATGTCTTAAATACTCGAAGGACCAAAACATCAATCAAATTTTTATGCACATGACAGCTTGCTGTTATTGTTAATGTTATGTATATTTCAATAAGTTACATTAAGTTAGGCAATAGATAGGCTATTGAGCCTAAGATATATTTGTGGCTAGTTTAACAGTCATATAGTTAGTCATAGAGTTATGTGAATACCTACTCAAAATGTAATTTTGCTGTATATCACTGTTTGTTTTCCAAATAAAATAAAATAGATGTGGTTGTTGCTATTATTATTATTAGTGAAGTCTGTTTGAAAATCAGGTTAGTCTTGCTAAAATCGAGAGTGTGTCGAAGTCACCTGGCAACGTCCCGGTGTATGTCGAACCTGCGTCGATGCGGCATAGAGGCAGCTCTCCGCCCGCCACCACGCGCCGCTCTGGAAACAAACAGACAGGTACATTAGATAAATATGACTACGGTGAAAATACTACAGCAAAGCAAACAGTGTGTTTCATAAAAAAATGATTTTAATTGAAATAAAAACACTGCAAAACACGAGTACACCACAAATAGTTTTTATGAAAGTTTTTGCAAGCAATTTATGGCCCTTATTGCCTTATTTTTATTCACCAAGCATACATTGACGCTAACGTACCCTTAGCGGCCATTAAATATAACTACCCTTTAAGATTTTACTGATCTTTATTTAATAATGCCGCCTTGTTCAAAGGGTTCTAAGGAATTGATGACATAATAACGCATCTGGACGTTTATGAGGTACAGGACGCTTAGAGACTGCTAGGAGACACTTAGCCTTAAGGGAAGGTTGGTAGAAACGGGCATAAGTTTGCTATTTTAGTTATAAAGTCTTGTGAGAGTATTATAATTTGTACTGTAAGGTAAAATTTCATAAGTCGTAGCCTTATGCTGCACTGTCGTAAGTCATAACCACGGGTCTTTACTTATCCGTAAATTCAAATCAAATCTTAGTATATATACTTTATTCTGTGTTTCAAATTGTGGAGTCTCTCTGTTTGGTGATAAATAAAAGTAGAGTCCCGATAATAAAATATATATTGTACCTTTTACAATTTGTTAAGTACTAAACAAGCGACACTAACGGAGGTTATAATGAGACTGCTTGTACAATGAATATATTGTCTTATAAACTAAATGTGCAAGGATGCACTTTTGTGTGTCCCTACACAAATGCAACATTAAAATGTCTAAATCGACTAATCAGCCACTATGAAATTTTCAAAGATGTATCATTGCAAACTTAATTAACTTATATTTTCATAATACAAATTGTCAACAATGGACGGAAGATTGACAATGGCAACATACGTACAAAAAGCGACAATGCGCCTGCGCCCGCGCCTCTCACTACAATTACAAACAAAAAAAAACATCTATACTTTTGTTTTCTGTTCACTTCCTACACTTTCTTCGGCATTGTTAGCTCATTTGTATCTTATCATTGTATCTGTTGAAAATACATAATAGCTCTTTAGTGATTAGGAATTATCTCACTTAGATATTTATTTCAAAATCTACTAACACGAAATTGCGTAACAATATGACGTGGTAACATTTTAATCTACCGTTATTTTTCACTTAGTAGAGACAGATAATAATGTCTGGATGTGCATTCAAAATCTTGTAAGGATACATAATTTACGTCTTGTATTTTAAAAATGCAAATAGCGCGATTCAAAATACAAGTTCCTCATTTTTCATCGGGTTGACTTTAAAATGCTGACTACGTACAATTCTCTAATAAAATTCAAACGAAAGTCGTCGTTACATCAAAATCGTCGATGGGACAATAAAATTTGCATTATTTCCATAAATCTTTAATTTTCAGATGTGTCGCGGCGGTGAAAATAGAAAACATGAAAAGTGAAATGTGTTGGCGGCAGAGCGTTGACTCGGCGGCCATGTTGCGGTTGTCATGACAACGCACTCTTACGTAATGCGATACTCGATATAATTCCACGAGTAATTGGAATTAGCGTCGTCAGTCGTGTCGCACGCTTATATTTGTAATCTGTTTTCGTTTTCTCTGTTTACGGCCAATCTATAGGTAATACTGCGAATAATATAACTGGAAAACGAGAAGTAAGAGTTGCTTAAGCCTTCTCTACGAAAATAGAGTTGCTAACATGTTGCCAAAGTTTAAAGAAAGTCATCGGAGATCTGTCAGTTATTTTTTCTTTTGCTACTCTATATTGCCCAAGCTAGCATCAAAAGATAAATTGAAATACTAACACAGCATGTTTTATCATGACTAAATAGGAGTTTCTTTAGGATTGAGTATAATGCATTATATGTGTAACATAAAAAAATATATTTAATATAATACAGTTATTATGAAACAAAACCCATCAGGACCCACATGCTCATGCTTACAGTCTGCGTTTATATAAATAAATATAAAGGTCAGTTTTGACATAGCACCTTTCTGAAGTTAAAATTGTAACTTTTTTTTCTTGAATCATCAATCCCGGTACAAGTAGCTCCTATAAGTGTACTCAAAATAAATGCGTAAATAAAAATGATGACAACTAGATATCAACTTTATCTGTTAGGTATATCTACGTTATAACAGTTAGATACGTCTAACGATAGTTCCCTTGAAACTCGTAGACACAGGTCGGCCTTGTGTTTACTTCCTGTTCTGCCGAGAGAACTTTGTTTACTATTATAACATTGGCAATGAGCACGAAATCAAGATAAATAACTGATTAATACAAAACAACAAATTATAATAATATTCAACACCTAATAAATATTTATCATTTACAATAATGGTCGCGAGTCATATTTTGATGCTACGTGCGAGTGATTAGCATTATATATATTATATATTATCACCTACCACAGTAGTTCAAAGGGTTTAATATTGGTATGTAAACAAAACAAAATATACATAATAACTAAAAAACCAAAATATTTTATCTAAAATAAAATACGAAAAAAAAAGTATAAGCGCCATCTAGTGAAGAGTAACAGCGCAACTTTTGTTGGTCAACTTAATTTTAAACTTGAAAAGTTGTTTCTAAAAAGTATTTTTCCGATTAGAATACGGAAAGAATTTAAAGTTTCAACATAAAATAACTTTAAAAAGGTCAACTGCTACATAAAATTCATAATAATTTTAAATTAAAACTTCTAACATGTTTTTAATTAATAGATCTATTAAAGTAAATGCATTGTAACTAAACGTAATTGCTGCAATTATATACAATATCGTTGTTAGGAAGAGCCTTCGACATTCTATCACGAGATCACTGCCGTTGCAATGTTGAAACAAAAAATATTACCAAGAAACATTCGATACATTGATTATAGCATTAATTTAGCTATACAACATATTTTAATCGTAAAAGAAACAAAAATAGTTATAATTTTAAAATAAAGCTCAATTCGTCGCTGCGAGTGCTAAATTCCATGTTTGGTTTTTTTGATTTATCGTTTTTTCCCTAAAAATAATCTCAGTTTCGTTCTCCACATTCGAAATAAAACCATTTTTGTAAAATATTATGTTGTGGTATCTATAATTTTGTATTTTTTTATTTTCAATCCAATAACATGTTTTTTGTTGTTTCCTACAACCTTGCTAAAATCACATATGGAACTTGGTACTCGCAGCGACGAATTCAAAATATACGTAACCAAAATCAGTTCTGAACGAATTTGCGTTTCTTCTTCTTTTTTAAAATTAAGTTTCCGAACGTAGTGGCGAATATCAAAACCATAGCTGTCAAATCAATTGACGTTTGACATTTGACGTTTTCCAGTTTGTTTTGGTACGAAATGTTCACGATTTCGTTTTGAAACGATAAAAACATTACAAAAAACATGTCAGAAGAGTCTTCAGATCCCGAAAGTGCCTGTAGTTCTCATTTTGACCCAATAAAAGCTTTATACAGTGACACACCTAAGGTACCAGTATCTAGTGCACCAGTATTCGAAAACATTCAACAATTTGAGGCATCTTTAAAGCACACGAAGGAAGTTCTGCCGGTCGGCCAGCACAGTCTTGTTGAAAAAAGAGAGCAAGAGAAGAAACAGCGTAAGGAGGAGGAAGAGCGAGCTTTAGCGGAGAAAAATAAAAGGCGTTTCGCTCAGTATGAAGGTTAGTTTGAACTTTGAGGTTATACTGTAAAAAAGTTTTATCATACATCACTGTTTTCTGAGTTAAACTAGCAGCTTTTGTTGATTCATTTTACAAAAAACATTTTTTTCTAACAAGTAATCAATATAACTATATTTACCTATATATACCTATAATACATAAAATGCAAACTATCTGTGCTAAATTATAAGAACAATGAACACTGGTGGTTGCCTTAAAATAAAAGAGTGTTAAACCACATGTATCAGACTAAAGCTATATTAAAGTTGCATTGCAAGAAATTTTATTTGAAATCTAATATAATATTTGTATCACTACATGACAGGCAAATGTAGCATTCTTATGGCTTTTGATAACTTATGCTTGGTATTTTTTTTGGGAAATTAGGGGGCAAGTCCACAGACTTTTTGCCGTTGGAGAGCCATGCTTCGGTACTAATGGGCCGGCTCGACTGGAGTGATACCACTGCCTCACAGAAAACTAGCGTGAATTGGCGTTGCGCTGTGTTTTGTTCAGTGAGTGAGTTTACCGGTAGCCCAATTTCCATAATCCCCTATCCCTATTCCAGGTCCTTATTTCCTCATAAAGGCTGGCAACACACTAGCGACTATTCAGATGTCACGAGTGTCCATGGGCAACGGCAGTTGCTTTCCATCAGGTAACCCGTCTGCTCGCTTGCTCGCTAAATATCATAAAAAAATAAAAAAAAAAGATGGGTCACCTGAAGGAAAGCAACTGTTGTAGCCCATGGATACTTGTAAAATTCAAAGTGTTGCAAGTAAGTTGCTGATCAAGGAATTAGAAAGTAGATCAATATGAATTTTGTTTGGTATAGCAATTAAAAAAAATACTTGTCTGACTTATTTTCTAATAACAATTATATAGTACAAATTATGTCATAAATTGTATAATAAGACATGATATATACAAATATAAGTAAAATAAATCTACGTAGGGCCGAGTGTGGAATATCTTCTTTAAGTGAGACTATCTTGTCTAGCACCCATGTTCAATGAAACCCTGAGCGACTCCTAGGCTTGACCCTCGAATTCAAAAGTTAAGCTGCTCCTGCCTCCATACTACACATGATTTCAGACAGTGGCACTCATGTGAACCATGCGAACGATACCTCATTAGCAGCAATAGGTTTCATTTTCTACCAAAGCGACATTTGCAGCCACTGACTTAAATGAAACCTATTGCTTATTTCATAATGACACATTTATAAGAATTTTTGTTAGTTGTTGAAGTGATCAAAATGCAATTTTTAAGAGTTTGATTTAAAGGACACTGCCAATATTACTCTTTGATGTTACACTATTAGCATGATTGCAAACAAATATCGCAGTATAACGTTGCGCGCGAATCTCTTATGTCTCGTTTACACATATTAAGTATCTACTTAACATTAAATTACCTACTTATCTAAGTAGGTAACTTAATTTTAAGTTAATAAAATCACGGACCACAGAAGCGCTTAAACATGCCCACTGTATTAATTTATAATTTCATGTAAACACAAAATTTAGTAGCAAGTTGAAGGTAAAATTTAGTTACTATTTACCCAGATAATTCGAAATTTTTCTATTTTTTCTGTTAAGTTGGTAAGCGGGGCTTGTCACTTGACACATTTGGACAGGTACATGTCAGCACAATT
>JAOTAV010071837.1:0-13432 GCA_026546445.1 Cyclargus thomasi | reverse complement strand
TTTAAATATGTGTATAGTATAAAAATATTAAATATATTTCCGTTGTCTGGTACCTGTAACACAAGTCCTTCGGGTACAGCACAGGGCCAGATTGACGTGGTGTGAAGCGTCCATAGATATTAAGTAACAACACAATCGCTTTGTGTATGGAAATGACATTTTTTTTTGACAGAGGGCTAATGAACCACACCGCCAATCTTGAGCGAATGCAAAATTCCTATAAAGTATAACTATAAGTGATTAGTTCGTTATCCCGCAGTAGATGAAAACCGTTTATTACGCATCTAATATTATATTATAACAGTCTAACTCAGTATTAAGATGTCTTTGTAAATAATGTATGAAGTCTAAATACGGCAATATTTCGGTCACGTTCGAAGGTGCTAGGGCCTTGTTTATTAGCAGTTTACTGCTGTACACAATCTATGTTTCCTCTTGTATTATTACGACTAGCATGTATGAATCTTTGATAACAATACCAAAAAAAAATTACGCGGGAACTTTTTCGAAATTGGAATCTTTAAATGTTCTTTCCAAAGATGCGAAATTATTTTTTTTTTCTTACCAATTACGTCGGCCATGATTACCAAATACCAGTTATCACCAGAACGTTATTCGTAGAGAAAATTAATAGCGCGTTGCATTGTGTTTTGGTACATCCTCATATGGCAATCTGGGAGAAAAATGACAAAAAGGCAGTGAACGAAACATTGCAACATGCTGACACATCACACATGTGAATAGCTTACAGCTTATCTGTTGAGTGACATCTCTGGTTGGGCAGGTATCAGTTTTTTCTACTTCTACGAATATTAAAACGTCTTAGGAATGAATAATTCTATATGAGCATCTTAAGAGCTATATTCTGTAAATATATTCAACATTAGTAATACGGTCAACGTAAAAAAATTGAAATTTACCGAGAAACGTAAAATAATAAAATATATAATTTTACAATTCCTAAAACTGCAAATGTCAATTTCGGTTTATTTATTGACGTTTGAGATACCTTAATTCGATTCGATCAAATGCAATCAACTTGAAAATAAAACGAATTCTATAATGTATTGGAAATGTGCTGAATTCGACATGTCATTATCATTTTACCGCTGTTCTTAAAAAAAAATAATAATATAATACATATGGGCAAAATAATTATATATTATATATTCTATTTCTATTATAAAAAATCTTGTAAGTAAATATAAAATACACAAGATATGACCCGCAAAATGTTAGCGTCAAAAGTCATGGACGTAAGACAATTTGGTAAATAAATCTCATGACGAATATATAACTAATAGATCCTAGAATCGATTAGCATTTAATTGAATATGTATTGATACTATAAATTGGAACAAGTTTGTCAGATATTGTTATAGATTTCGTGAAAATGTAGAATTTATTTGAGAGCGTTGGCCTTTACACAACCAATAAAATGTTTATTTAATTCACATTTTGACTTGTTTTGCGGTAAAAAACCTCAAATAATTTTATATAACTAACTGTTGCCCGCGACTCCGTCCGCGTGGTAACTTTTTACTTGAAATTTTTCATGTTTTTTTTTGGCTACAAACCTCACGGAGCCCAAGACCTTTTTAACGAATGCATAATCGTGGAAATCGGTTGGTGCATTCTGGAGTTATAGTGTTAGTAAAACTGACCTATTTTTATATAATAGCTATTAATATTATCATGTGGCTAAGAGTCATTAATTACAAAAATTTTAAGAGGTGTTAAAAAATGATGCTATTTCAATGATACGAAATCAAGTGACGACCAAAATTCTTTTCGAATGATCCATGAAAATTTTATGGGCCATCTACCGTAAATGACCGAACGGCAGAAAAGCTTTTACCACCTTTACCCAGAAATTCAATTGTCAAGGGATATAACAAAATGGCAGAAGAAATTCATCACAATTGGCAGGTAGATTGTTTACTTACGGACAATTTGGGGCTAAAAGGCGCGCCAAATTCCATCATAAAGCCACCATATTGACTTTGTCACCGGTCGTAAATCTTCCCGCCAAAACTGAAAAAACACAATGGCCGCCTGACAGCCGCGCCCGGACGCGCCAAAAAGGATGTTTACACAACAGACTCAAAATATACTTTTTTTAGACTTAAACCGTTTAATAGATTCATTGTCGTGCATTGAGTATTGAGATATTTTAGAGAATTATATTGTTTCGAAACTGAGACAGAAAAACAAGATGGTAATTTTTTGCTGCCTGCAGTTTTATTTGGCTGTATTAGTTTTGTTTGCCAATGGTAGCTTACCAGGCAAAAACTCGTAGCAATTTAAATTTTGCGCATGTATATTGTCTATAACCTAATATTACTATTTATAGGTATTATGAGGTGATTGTAAAACTGGTTAGTCGAGTTTGTGTATGCAAAAGCGATCATCGACCATCAATAAAATGTAATGCCATTACTCGTCGTGCCGGTGTGTAAATTATTAGGCGGGCGGTATCTTTTATGTCGATAAATTATGTTTGTGTGACCCGCAATATAAAATAAACCTAAATAAATATAAAATAAATAATAATAATCGGTAATCGATTAATGCTTGTTATGAATGGTTCGAAGTTTTTCAAGTAGCAACATTGTCTTTACAAGTATAGTGAATTTATTCGGCCTATTTTAAGTGTCCCTTGTCATACCTTCGAGAACTTTCTACGCCCTGGGTGGGGTAATTAAAATGGTCCGAAATGATTAGTAAATTTCCCCCGAGCTCCGCGACGCATATGCTGTAAATTTCCTGTAAACTGTTTAGGGGAGTCCCCGGCGGAAGAAATAATTATTCCCGAATATAATTTATGCCCCATCTTTTGTGATATGCCCGCTTCGAGAGTATAATGGTTTTCGGGATTTATGGAGGTGGAGAGATGCCAGTTTCGGAGGCTGAGTTGGCACGTTACTCGTCCTGCTGGCAATAAACGTCGGCCATGTCGCCCGCGTTATCGCCCGGCTCCATCTAGCGTCGGCGACGCAACTTTTTTGCCTGGCGAAAGAATTCGACCACCCGAGGCCGAACAATTCGAAAGTTTCACCCTCGACTTATCCGGTTAATTGAAGGGAAAGATTGTGGATCTCGCGAAAGTGATTTTGTTTGGCTCCTTCGCCCCGGCTGTCCTTTTTGCCCAACTCTATCTAATCTTCCGTAAGCATTCCTTTTTAAGAGACGAAAAAATTGGAAATTCCATGTTTTTTTATTCATGAGTAGTAGAACAGACTGTTCTATCTAAAACGACATTGACCGTCTGCAAAGTAACCGTTATCATTAGCTCGAAAACAAAAGTTATTTTTGTACATAGTTTTTTTAACCTCGTTTTATATCGCAGCCCTGCTATCAGGCAATACCCTGATAACATTAGCGGGTTCGGTGTAAAATTTTATCAGAAACATTCGACTCCCTGGGGTCACGGCTTTGCGCCATTAGTGTACTTCTAGACGCGGGATGATAATAATTATATATGAAATTGACGACCTCTGTGGCTCATTTGGTAAGGGCGTTGGTAGCTTAAGCCGGGGGTCGCGGGTTCGAATCCCGCCGACGAAGCAAAAGCTTTTCAATGTTCCTGGGTCTCGGATGTATTAAATATGTGTATTGTGTAACTTATTATAATAAAAATCTTTATTATGTGTATTGTATAAAAGTATTAAATATATTTCCGTTGTCTGGTATCTGTAACACAAGTCCCTCGCGTACTTACCACGGGGCCAGACTGACGTGGTGTGAAGCGTTCATAGATAAAAAAAATATTATAAGACGCCCGAAACACCGTTTTAAGACAAAGTTAGTTTATCAGCATAGCAACATCAGTGAGTGGTTTAGACACACTTTCAGCATTTCTAATATTAGTATGGATGATGTTACTGTGTTGTGTTTAGTTTTAACTAAAAGATTACAATTAAGATTACAATTTATTTTACTTTTTAAATTACCTGATGTTAATATTAAAGTCCTCGTAAGCCTATTTTTATTTTATTTATTTAAAGAAAAACATACAGCATTTTGAGACATAACAACAATACAATAAAATTACACATATAAGTCAATAAAGTTTTCAAAATTATATATATTACAAATATACATGAAGGTAAACTTAAAAAATTGGATTAGCATAAATTTAGTGATATCAAATATGGATTGTATCAGTGGCGTAACTACAAGGTGGCAAGCCGGCAAAATGCCACGGGCCCCCCAGCCGGAAGGGGCCCCGATTAGCCCCCTACACATGTACAACAATCGCTTGACGTGTTTGACATAGATTGACATAGTGGAACGAAAACTTATTTGCCACAAGCTTCTAACGGTATAGTTACGCCACTGGATGATATATTATACAACATTATAATTGCGAGGTGTAAGACACACTAATATTCGCAATGCAACATCGCTCACCTCGAGAACTAAGGAAGCTGCAACTTTATCGAGTAGCAACATTGTTGATAACGAGCCACGAATAAGTATTGTCGTTAGTTAGCACGGAAGCAATTATACCACTAGTGGGCATGATTTGTGGGCCGTTTGTGGGCTACATTATTCTACTGCTGTTGCTCCTTGCCCGGTGTATAAGACAGATGTGAATTATGAAGATAAGTGGTCAGGTCAACTGTGTCAAAAATCAACAAATCTTGGAGGCATCCCTATTCTCGGGGTCCAATGTAGGTGTGCACAGCGTGCACGGGGGTAAAAAAAACACCCTTTTAAAATGACAGGGCACCATTCTCAAATCACTATAGTCTTTTCGCTCAAATTTGACGGTACGGTTCATTAACCCTCTGTCAAATTTCTATACACAACGCGATTGTCAACAACAGAGTGACAACACAACACTTTGCCACGTTTTGTATTGAAATGACAAATTTTTTGACAGAGTGTGAATGAAATATACTGCCAATCTTGGGCGAATGCATAATACGTTTTTTCCGCCATATTTTGACGGGCACCCAGCGAAGACGGGAAGGCTTATCAAATTCTGTGACAGTAATCGACCAGAAACAAGAAATTATAATCTGCCCCTTATGCCAGAATATGAAAAAATTGGATTCGTCTCTGCAATTAGCATTTGGCGAAATAGCTTAACAATTCCTGTATAACACTGAGACAGACCCGCAGTCTTGAGCTGGTGGTTACCGAAATTTGAACAGGAAACTGATCTGAGAATTATAATTTTATCTCTCTAAAGGTATCAAGTAAAAACCTTGATGAGCAACCCTTTAGTGCTCTCGCCTGACTAGGCCGTAGCGGTCACTAACCCTCTGTCAAAAATATTGTCATGTCTATACAATCCGTGACTAACAGCTACAAAGTGATAACGCAGGTCTTTGTTGTCAAATGCGCTTTGTATAGAAATGACAAATTTGACAGAGCGTTAGTGAACTTAGGGCCTAGACACAGCAAAAGCACTATAGTTAAACGATAATATATAGTTGATCCCTAACACTCCAAATACAATTAAACTAGTCGTGTGAGTCAATAAGAAACGGTGAGCGATAACAGTTCAAGTTAATAGTTAAAGTTCTGTCCGTCGGGCGTCGATCTCCTGACGCCATTTTTACGCCATCTTTAACGAGTTTGCGGATTTCAGTGGTTTCCAATTTGGCGTTAAGTTTTTTACAGTGTAGTTATGTTCATGTTATTTTTGGAACAATTACGTCTAGATTAATTATACACCGCGTTAGCAAAATAAAAACGTAGAGTCTTCGCTCAACCTCTCGAGTTTCAAGTTGCGTATCTTCAATTCTGCAATGTTTTCAGGAACATAAAACTATTATAACGGCCATTTAAAATAATATAGTGCACTTAAAACAGTGTGATGCGATTAATGATTTATTTACCCACCCGCCGCCGGCGCGGATAGCGACGCCATTGCAAAACGCAATTTATGCCTCAGTAAATAAAGCTGCATTTCCCTGATAACGTCGTAGCCGATATGCCAGCTCAGCCGAACAGCACATTGTGAACTTTGTTTTCTTCGAAATAGGGGTGATATTCGAACGTCGCACCGGTTAAAAATTGCTAAGCGCATAGGACAAAAGTTTGCGTGGGTTGGCAATCGTTGACGCTGAGCTTCGGATTATGTCGACGTTAAAATAGCGCCCGTGATACATCGCCCGCCGCCGATGCTTATCGGTCAGTTATTTCCTTTGCAAATCTTCAATGTACTGCGGAGTTGCGACTCGCGAGCTACTTTTATAATGAGTTCATAATATAGTGTAAGATGTACTCGCGCGTTTTATTATGTAGTAGTGCAAAAGTCGCGGCGACAAAATCAGTAATGGACGATGCGAAGGACGATATTTATGATGCACTTTAACAAACAAACCACCCACAAAACTCGATATTTTAAATGTAAGGAGACAGCCCGAGTGTCTATTATGGAAACATGAATCAGTCCGTACTTCATGGCTCTTGTTGCGATAAAATACTTCTCGCCCGAGGCTCCTTGTTCCGAAACTTGGACCGACGTAGAAAACACGATGGCCGCGGAGTCGCGTCGCTCGCGCATATTGTAGGTGTTTAGGAATCATAATTTCGAAAATAACACTAAGTTATGAATTCAAGCGAGTTCCACTAGGTAAATACTTAAACTGAAGATTGGTATTAAAATTAGGTTCATTAGTTTAATCTTTTAGCTTGTGGATTTGAAAATGTTTTTTAAAAAAAGTCAACTTTAGATTTTTTTACTATCGAGCCAAGTAATAATTTTCTTCAGAATATAACGTCAATTTATAACTGAGTCGTATTGATTCCAACAACGGCATTAAACGGATAAGGCGCACTCAAAGAGAATGCAGTTTCTGATCATCTTCTATCTCCCATCGGTTTTAGGATAGGTCCTAACTTCTATCAGATTTAATATCTGGTTCAGAAATATAAAGTTGATAAGTAGTTAACTAAATTTTAACTTTAAGTTAATAACTGCATGTAAACACAAAATTAAGTAGCAAGTAGCAAGTTAAGTCACTTAAAATTAAGTTAAAATTTACAAAATTTATCTACTTAATATGTGTAAACCAGACATAACGTAAATAAGTGTAAAGTTTCGGAATAATTTTTATTGCCTCCTTGTTTTAGCATGTTGGTAAGGTATTAATAATTAAAAAGTTATTTGTTGCAGAGATACGAACTACCGCCCTTAAACGGTCACTTCGTAATATTGCTAACAGGAATTCATTTTGTAATTTTTCTTGTAAAAAACTACTAATTTTCCAAAACAGTAAATTAACAATCAATTTATATTGATTTTGAAGCAAGTTTTTTTTATCAAAACTATTCGATTTTTTAACAAAATGTACTAAAATGAATTGTAGAGCAATTCCTTTGCAATATTGCTGTTACGACCTCTTTAGGTTTCCTGGTGTTCGCGCGTGCCGGTGTTTCAATAAAAGGTATTGAAACGCAAAACGATAATAATTTGAAAAATTACTTCTAATAAATGATCTCGGTAGTCCGCGGCGTAGCGAAAGTTGTGTCAAATGGTCCCTCAGCCCCCTTAAGATAAGCCATCGACAATTTTTTTTTGGTCTGCACTTTATCTTGATGTCAGCAGGCTTATATTGTTGTATCTATTGACTCTGAGATTGACCCTAACATGTCATACTTTTTTCTTGTGTTTGTCGACGAAATGAGAGATAATTATCGTGTTTGGTTTTTAATCTGTGATATTTGTTTTGTCGGATATTACGCTTATGGCTACGCTCAAGTGAGAAAGATATCACGTTGGTTCATCTTACCCGGGCAATACTAAAATTTTAAGAACCACGGATCTAAAGGCTGGCAAAGCTTAAAAAATAACAAAAGCACAAGCTTTTGCCTGCGTCTCTGCTCGCGTGGGACGGAGTTACTGACTCATGAGTGTGTTGTATGTGGAATGTTACATAATATCCACCTCTTTCTTGTCAAGTGGGGTCGTTTGTATGTTCCGGGACCCTTATGAGTCGCTCTTCAAAATACGATTGTCATCCTCAACTATTTCTATCTCAACTCCTCAACCTCAACTATATAAACTCGATACATCTCGTTTTGTGTTCATTTTAATTAATTCTTTTAACTAATTTCCTCCATTATACTTTTGCAACAGTTAAGTGAACTAATAGTAGAACAATTATTTTACTCATCAATCGCTTAAATCCAGCAATACCGCGATGAAGACGGCATGCATTAGCGAAGTCCATAAAAAAAGAACATATATACATACGGTCGAATTGAGAAACCTCCTTTTTTGGAAGTCGGTTAAAACTGCCAAAAATCGCGTTTCTTTGTATGAGAGCCTCAGCCTTATGTGTTTCATTTATTTTTAGTATGTTTGTTGTTATAGCGGCAACATATATTAAATAACAGATTACATAATCTGTGAAAATTTCAGCTAGCTATTACCGTTCCTGATTCACAGTCTGGAGACAGACAGACGGACAGTCATCGTAGTCTTAGTAATGAGGTCCCATTTTTACCCTTTGGCCATGGAACTAAAAAAACTCTATAATTTATTTTTTAATATAAAAAGAAAAGTATAAAATTTCATATTAATATTTCTGTACAATAAAAACCAAAGATTGTAATAGGATACTCAGGAAACTTTCGATGACATTATTAAATTAGATGAAACATATCGAATATCAATAATATTCGATCGCATTTAAAGTTTTTATCTAACATTTTATTTATTCATCTACTAAAATACCAAAATATTACATAATTTTCATAATTTTTAGTTAGAAGTCCCAATAATATCCTAATAATGTCTCGAATGGAAAACTAAAGTAACTTAAATATCGAGAACCTTTAGTAGTTGTAATAATGCAAGTGTCGTACACAAAATATACGATTGTTTTTTCGGTCAGCCCGCATCCTTATTCCTTATGGACCTATCATAGACGGAGTTTTTATGTTGACATTTGAAGGTATTGTAACAAACAGTGGCGTAACTACAAGGTGGCAAGCCGGCAAAATGCCACGGGTCCCCAGTCGGAAGGCGCTCCCGAAAGCATCTAGACAAGTGGTCAGCGATTATTTCTTACAATAATCGCTTGACGTGTTTTTTATTGGATCGACATAGTGGAAGGAAAACGAATTTGCCACGGGCCTCGAACGGTATAGTTACGCCACTGGTAACAAAGGTCGAAGACTAAACTGATAAACCATTTCATAGATACCGATAAAAAATAATATTATAACGAACATTATTTTACTTACGGCAATATTTAGAGGCTCTTATACGACTTACTGATAAAGCCCCAGATTTGTGCCAAAAATTATCTGTCTGATTGAGGGTACCAGTCAGGGAGTTCATCTGCTAGCTTGCAATAGCAGACCATTTAGAAATGTAATTTCTTAATGGAATATAATAACTTATGGATACCTTATCAGAGACAAGTGGTGAGACAGGAGCTCTATTCGCTAACGGGACTTTTAAATATTGGGAGTTGACCCTATATTGCTGTTCTACTTTTAAACGTCATCATTTGTTAGAGTAGGACGTAGCATTCGTATTAGTTCGTTCGAGTCTCGAATCAGTTTGGAAGTACCGCCCTTAGGGCATTAAGTCTCATAAGCGTCTTATTACAACATTTTCAGGGCGATTTTCCTGAGAGCCAAGCTCACAGGCGCACAGCGAGGGAAAAAAAAACATTTTTGTTTGGATAATTTAACAATAAGTCACTTTTTATATTCTTAAATAGGTGGGTTCAGTGTGATTTTGAATGAGCATATACTATAAAATTTGTTTATAATTTAAAACCAAAATATAACGAAAAAATGAGATTGAAGATTTATTTGGGGGTGTTTTTGTTATTTTTTTATCGAGTCAAATTAGTAAGACCTTGGCAATATTTTAGAACAACTTCAAACGGGGCGTTCGGATGCGTTTTTTCGTATATCATCGTCTTAAAATAAGTACGATTTGAACAATCTCGCCATTCGGAAAGTATTTATGTATATCCTTGTGATCACTACTGCCGCGTCATGTTGTCGCGGGCGTGATACTGTATACACTGTGTGTATGTATGTCTGTATGTCCGTCTGACAGTGAACACACACACTTGACATCATTCCGACGAAGTGTACAGTAAACAAACGATGGAGGTTCGTTTGAAAGTTACAAAATACAAAACATCTTACGAGACGCTCGACGGGCAACATTCAAGGACTTGACAAACGGAATTCGTTACTTTTACTAACTTTGTATAATATGTATTTTTGGTTACAAAATTTTCACAGAATATTATTATTTTATTCAGAAAGCTTACAGCAACAACTTGCTTAAACGATCATAATATACTTAAACGATCATTATAATTGGAAGTCTATTAACGACAAACATTTTAAAAACTGACAGATTTTTGTGTAAATAAACGTTTTCAGGGCGGGAAAATAATTTGAAATAAAAAAAAATGTGGATTTAATGTGTAGTCAGATAGACAAGCTAGATAATGAGATCGCTAAATTAGAAGATTTATCAAAATTTTAGGAGAAAATATGAGTATTTACTCGAAGGTTATAAAATGTTATTCGCTTCTTCCACTTATATCTTCAAATAGGATAGAATTCGCGAAAAACAAAAACCGCTCCATCAGGTACTGTTATTGAATTATATATTATAATATATTCAGCTAACAGCATACTTTATCACTAATAAGGCTGAAATGATATTATTTGGATGAATTCGTCAGAAAAGAAAACCCGACTTACTTTTATACAATAGATTAGATTCAAATTAAGTAAATTACTACAACAACGTCCGTTGAGTTCGTAGAGTCCACATCCTGAGGATGCCCCGGTGTTGGGGCGAAACGCGCGTCGAGGTTCTCAACCCACATTTTTACTTGCAGGTTGAGGTTAATTTTCGCGGAATATTGCTAAAAATCTTAATTTACTAAACTTGAAGCAACAAATTCATAGAAATTTTGTCATTCATACTGCTGCTCTTCATAATTCGGGGATTCTTTTAATTTTTCGGGGAGAGCAAGCCGCTTTTAACTTAATCTTAATATCCAGTATCTACACAATCTTTGGCTTTGGCCAGTAACATAAAAAATATTAGAAACTACGTACACGTGACACCCCGCAACTCAGTTGCGCCAAAATTAGTTTACCGCGCGGGAACTGTACATTTTTCCGGCATAAAAAGCATTCACCAGATCATTTTGGAGTGGGCACCAGATCATACTGGGATGGGCACTTTATAAGCCTATGCTTTTCATTTCATACTAATTCATATCTCACCTGCACCATGGGGTTATCGAAGCCGCCCATCACGTACGTCCAGTGTAGTGTGGGCAGTACTCCGTACGCCGCCCAGCCGATGAACACGCACATCTTGACCACGTAGGGCACCTGGAACCTGGGCACCTGCAGAGCCATCGCCGCCGCGAATATCAGCGTCACCGACACCATGTAGAACGTCTTCAGCTCCTGAAACAATGGCGTAGAAGATTGGATGATAGGACAGTTGGCAGTAGTGAAGGATTTATGTGATTTTTTTATGTGAATAGACTACTTTATTTCTACCGCAACCAGCTAACCGGTTGCCGTCTTAGGAGAGTAAAGCCGGGGAGGTGAGTGTGTGTAATAATATGGGCATTTTTTATTTTAGCGGTGGATACAGCGAATTTGAGGTTATAATAAAGAAATTGCTTTGAAAAAGTTGTTTTCATTAAACATTTATTACACGATTTTAGACAGCAAGCATTTAGTTCAACGTGACATAAAATATCGGGGAAGCTTAGGTTATGAAAATATGAGGTTTTGTTGTTCTGTTATTACAAAGGCTTACCTTACATTAAAAACATCAGTGCTTTATATGGAAGTTTTTTCATTTTGTGTTCAATCCAAAATTCCCCTCTAGGCTCCCCTACTAATAGTACGCTGCCCCCATAGTCTACCTACAACGGCTATATATAAATGCTGGCCTTATTCTAAAGGGTCTCTTCACTAAGGGCTTAATCAGTAATATTATTTTGGATGAAAGAGATTTCGATATACATACATACCTCTATTTAACTAGCTTTATAGATCAGATAAATATCATAAGCTCAAGAAACAGAAATATTTTTGATTATCATTATTCAAATAAATATGTTTTGTAGCTGACTACTGACGAGATACATTCAAACATTGTAATAACGTAGAAATAAAAACAATTTAAAATATCTAAAATCTTAGATTAAGAATAATTTTTAATTCAGACCAGTGAAGAGTCGGCAGTGGCGTAGCAAGCTTTAGGGCAACCTGTATCATAGCATTTTCGGACGACCGTAAATGCAGCGGTGAAAGTTGGCTACGATTATTTTGATTGTGTTTTATCTTGGAAAGGAAAGACCCAGATTGTACCAGCACCAACCCAAACTACAGGCAATAAAAGTAATCGGTTGTTACATTGAAAGACAAAGTGCCTTTAAAATAGCTTGGTTGCCTTTTATAGTAAACTGAGCTATCATCTTAATGGTCGTATGCATTGAATTCAATACCTAATGCCTAATGGTGGACAATCGTTTAGTTGCAAGGTCGAAAACATCAGGATAAGAGCATACAAAAGATACTATAATCAATTGCGTTCATACAAATACGGTATTGACACTTTCCGTCCAGGCATAGGACACTTTGCGTTACGGCAAAGGGCATAGGACACTTTGCGTCCCGGCAAAGGGCATAGGACACTTTAGGTCCTGGCAAAGGGCATAGGACACTTTGCGTCCCGGCGAATGGCATAAGTCACTTTGCGTCCCGGCGAATGGCATAAGTCACTTTGCGTCCCGGCGAATGGCATAAGTCACTTTGCGTCCCGGCAATGGGCATAGGATACTTTGCGTTCCGGCGAAGTTCAAAGGATAATTTGCGTTCCGGCAAAGGGCATAGGATACTTAGCGTCCCGGCATAGGACATAGTTTATATTTTTTATAGCTCCTCTACACTATGGATTTAAATATTTATGGTCGGATTTCGACCACAGAGCGATCTCTAGTAGATAAGTAAGTAACATATGCAATATCAAAAAATAATTAATACCTTATTAACGACAAGTTACGTAACGTAGTGCAACTTTGTCGCTAAGCTTCAATTTCGATTTTATATAAATCTCTAAGCGCCCTCTTTACCTACTTATGGAACCGTTTAGGAGAAAGCCGGTCAGTACTAAGTCATGCTACGAGTTATTTTATGAACACAGTTCTTCATTTTAAGATACCGAAAAATATAAATTTTGTAAGTTGTAACCTTATGTAAAGTAATAAAAAATTCAATATAATAAAATTAAAAATGTCTTAATTAGTTACTTAGCTCTATTGTTCATAAAGACCATACGGAAACGTATATTCTTGTACGATATTATCTTATTCAAAACATTAAATATGTTAATTAATTTTTTCGGTTAAGAACTTCGGCTTGTATATTTGCCAACGTTGTGTCACCTATTAAAGTA
>JAOTAV010071826.1:0-13433 GCA_026546445.1 Cyclargus thomasi | reverse complement strand
AATATTTAAAAAATATATACTCATTTTAAATTGTTTAATTCAAAATATTTTTAAAAAGTTTAAATTATTTATAAAATTTTAAAGGTGTTTTATAAAAAGAATTTATATGTATTCAATTCGAATAAAACATTTCCTAATAGAAGAATCTTTATGAAAAGAAATAAATAATTCATTTTCATTTCTTTAACCAAGTCACAATTCATTGAGACAACTCCTAACTTTAATAATTCGCAATTTAATAAAAAATTCAAACTCCAAAAGAAAAGAATATTAAAATTGCACTTTCGGAATTATCATTCACAAAATGCTAATTCTTTTCGAGAGGAGTCTCCTGATCTATTAACGATTAGGGTGACCCTGTTTGACCCTGGCATTCTCATGGTAATGGGCCCTATGTGTCCTAGCTGGGCTGCAAGTGCGCGCCTAGCTCCGGCCCTGCACCGTGACGTCATAATCACATTGACTTATGCAACAAGATGCTCCGCAGAGTGATTTGCATAAAATTAATAACGGAATTCAAAAATGAAAAATAATCAAAATTATTTTCATTTTTCTGTATTTCGATTTATTACATACAAATGTTTCACTGCATTTTGCATATAAAAATAAATGAATCGTATGTTATGAGTGTTCAGCTTAATTGATGAAACTTTGTAATTAATAGTTTTGTGTGTAGGAAAACCAGATAATGTACCCAAATAGGTTCATAATATATTTTTTGAAACTTCAAAGTAATAGAACTCTAAAATATTTCGTACAAAATATATATATATATATTTAATTAATAATCCCTCATTTATGCGAAGCTTTATTCCAAATTTCTTATTTTTTACGAAAAATATAGTCAAAGTGAGGTCTACGCGAATCGTAGCGCACATTCGTGTTAGTCCTCCCTTACACATTCGCGGGGAGCGCGCACGCTGCGCGAGGTCCGACGTGCACGTCGCGCGCTGCACGCGGCCCCTTCGGCCCAGCATCCTATTGTTACATAGACAACATACCGGTATTATAATTTCTAATTGTACTTTTCGCAACCGTCCCGATATTCAAATGTAAAACGGTCGTATTATTATCGAGAACGGTGCGAGCGAATCGCAGTTTAGTATCGGGAAATGCAGGTGTCCCAGACGGCCCGTCATCGATTCCGACGAAACAATCCTCCGGCGGCAGACTAGGAAAAAGTAAAAAAACCGCCCGCCGTCTCCGTTCTAATCGCGGGCCACGCACGCGCGCCTCTAATTGCACCCCACCCGGAAAAAAGGGCTCGGATTAGCATACAGCCTCGCGGGGGCAGGGGCCGCGCCGCGGCGGGCCGGCCGGTGTGCGTGCGCGCCGCAGTCGCCGCCGGCCGCGCGCCCAGCATGTACCGCGCGACCGCGACCGCGTTACCCCACCTAGTGCGTACGGATTCGAATCTAGAATTTTTTGGTGAGTTTTTTTTTTTTCACGCGCCATTATCGCGAGTGACGTTAGAACTAGAATTCGGCGATAGCCGGGAGCAAGGTCGTGCCACACGATAATATTATTTGCACAAAAAATATTATGCTAGTTATGGATAACCTCATTTTAGGACAGCGCGCGTCTGTTCTAAAATTCTAGATCGCAATAGATCTACTTTTATAACGCTTATCACGCTAGTTATCGCACCGTCATTATTTTGCAGTGAAATGATAAAATCCTAAAAAAATCTAACCTAGTCGGTCGATGTCAGTGAGGCTACGAGTTGTGTGTGTGCTAGTGTGCCGGCTGTCGGAAGTGTCATCATCATCGCGCCCTGCCCGCCCCTCGTCAGGTGTGATCGGTGTTTCTTCTGAATTACATAATTTTACTGCCACCCGTCACTAACGGTTAGGGCGGGAAAATCCTTTTGGAAAATGTAAAACTTTCAGATTTACGTGTTGTCTGTCCCTCGAAGTATTAATTTTCAACTTAAAATAACCTCAAAATTATGTTTATACGTCCTTTTTACTGTTGTAGATTTTTAGTGTTTTGTGGAAATTTGCAACGTGTAGTTTATTTTACAAAAACATTGAATGTTATCTTCATAGCATATAAAGTTTAATAAAGTTTTTTTTTATCTCCTACTGTATAACACTTATAGTTAAAAATCGTATATAATTATAGAATATACTATGCAAGATGCAGAAGAGAACAGAAGTCTAAAATTTTCTATTGCAAATTAAAACAAAGTTTATAAATGAATATAAAGTATAACATTGCTCTACAAATAATATTAACCTTTATTAATTTATCTTTTCATACTTAGGTTAAAAAAAATTAAAAGCAAAAAGTTAACAAAATTAAGCAAGTACCTAACAATTCAAGCTTTCAAAGTTACTATTTAGTGCTATAAATAATATTATATACTAAATATATATAATATAAATAGAAACAAAAAGAGACATTGAGTTTAATTCAAATAAAAATATAAAATACATAAGTATTTTTGTATACTTGTAACTATAAATGTTATAAATCCGTATAAATATAAAATACAGCACTTTACGTTGTCTCTACCTCAGCAAAGCTTTTAAGGCCCTAACTGTGTCTGTTTTCTCATCACACTTTAAACGCTAAACCGATTTTGATGAATTTTTGGTGTAGAAATACTTTCAAACCCGGGAATGCACATAAAAACAAATTGTTCCGGAAAACTGTACGGTTCCCGCGCTCTACAGAAATTTCTGCGCGACAGTTGTGGACATCAAATTTATGTTACCTCTTCACGCCCAAACCGCTGAACCGATTTTGGTAAAATTTGTTATGGAGATACTTTGAGTCCCGAAGAAGGACATAGGATACTTTTTATTCCGGAAAAATATGCCGTTTTTGTGCTATAAAGGAATTTTAAGCCGGACATTGTTGCGGGCATAAAATAGCATAGAAAGTAATTAATTAATATAATTGAATTAAAATTTAGTTTCGCTGGCGGTTATATTTAGCACAACAATTATGCAATAGGGGAAAAAATTCCTTGTATACTTCAAACGGTAACTCTGTGACCTCGACATTTTTCATGGAGATGTAAAATACTTGTATAATAATGTTTATTTTTTTTAATTGCTGCTGGTTTTTGAGTGTCATAATTAAAAAACCATTTTTTTTTTCATTTTTAAAAAACAAAATGTTTGCATTGACAGAAATATTAATTATTTTAAGTAATCGATTTCAAAAACGAAGATGGTTTTTCTATTCAAAAGATATTAAAAAGTATGCAAACTAAACATGATAACTAAAACTGAAATAAAATATGCCAGCTGAAACACAAACTCTCAAATAAAGGTTTTGCACTTGTTACCTAAACCTTATTTCAAATTAAAAAAATATTCAATAATTATAGAATTTCGTAATTTTCGCTTGTGTTTTCAGGACTCACACATCATAAAATATAAATCTACTCCTATATTTTAAGATATATTTATCATATATACAGTTGAAATTACTTTTGGTGTTCAATTATATCTCTGATATAAAAAAATCTCAATTCACAAAATTTATGTACACAACAATTAAAATGGCAAGTTTCGTAGCTGCTACTTTTGCAAACTCTATATCTCTACAAGGGACATCAACACACCCTACGTATTATCTTATATATAAAACTAGTTTTTGCTGCCGGCTTCTTTCGCGTGAATTTTAAAGTACCTTTAACCGTTTTTTGGAAACACGATGTTTTTTCAAAATCAAAAGTAATCTATATAACTCTTCAAATCCATCCATTCAACTGAGTCTATGCTAAAAATCAAGATGATTAACGACTTTATTTTAGTATTGATAGAAGTACAAACAATACATTATTTTTAGTAGTATGGATATAGTATATCTGAGAGTCGGCTAACATCTATCTTGCATAGCCCTCAATGATATGTTTACCCTTAACATTGACACCCAATGAAGTGGGCACGGAACAGCTGGAAAAGCATCGTATGTGAAATCTTAAATACCTAAACATATAGTTTTTCCTTGTTAATTAATTATTATATATAAAGTCAACTAGACACGACTGCTAGCCAGATTACCTAATTTAATTAGTGCTAGAGAATAATTTTCCTTGTCCAAATCAAAACAGTACTCATAGTTATAAATAAGACGTGTTAACCACGAGTATAATAAAATTTTTAAGCCAATATAAACAAAGAGTTGTTTTAAAAGTCTATAATGGCAACGTATCTGCAACTCTTGTTATATTGCGAGTGTCTTTCGCAAGCTGGAGTAGCTTGCGAAAGCGAAGCTTATATATCAAGACAAAAATCTTAATAAAAAATTTTGTCAATCTTAAGAAGTATAATGAGGAACCGGCGTATTTAGAACCAAACGAGCCGAACGCGGCAAAAGAAACATATTTCAGAATTCGATATAGCCGGGGAGGTGAGAGTGCTGTTTTTGTATAGTAGCTCGAGTGTCGTAAAGACATAGTACGCTTTGTAGATTAGGTAAATCGTTGAAAAAATAAGAGGGCATTTTTTATCTTAGCGGACGCTATAGCCATTTTAAGTTTACATAAAAAAATCTTTGAAAAAAATGTTTAAATGGACAATTATTGGACGATTTTAGATAACAAAGTCTAAAATATTTAGTTGAATGTGACATAAAATATCTGGGAAGCTTGGTTATAAAATATGAGGCTTTGTTGTTCTATGTTATTACAGGCTTACCTTTTTTTATTATATATTACATTTAAATCATTCATGCTTTACATGGAAGTATTATTTGGCGTATTTTTAACACCTCATATTTTAATCTAACGGTTTCGACGACATTTCGGTACTTAAAAATATCTTTTCCAGAACCAAACTAACTAAGAAATCTGATTTTTATACCATTATAAACAGAGACACGTAGCAAGACTGCACCAGCTTAATCTGACGCGCTCGAGTAAATCCAAAATTCCCCTCTTGGGCTCCCCTAATTTTATGAAATGTTATGGAACCCGCACTAGCCCGCGCCGAATCGTCCGATATTCGAATCTGTCAAATCAAATAGAGAAATGACTTCGATTCGCTCGATATGCTCACCATTAAACTGTATATTACCCTGTTTAAGACACGTTACCTAAACGTGGTAGTTTTGTTAGTTGGCAGATGGCGTATAACAATGTGTCTGATAGCTAAATACCCTAAGGGTTAACAAGTTTCCTGTTTTTCTCCCGAATCGGTGTGTCTGTCTGTCGTTCACCATTTAAACTTGATAATCTTAATATATATTATTCTTGTGTACGTGCGTTTGTTACTGAACTGGTGCCAAACGAGTTAAAAGCTTTCAGTTAAAAAAAATAATTGTCCGTTTTAACGGATTTGAGAATGGTTTAGATTCAGAAACCAAGACTGGCAGGACAACGTGTCCCGGGCCAGCTAGTAAGAATGTAAAATTTTATTCTTGACTAGTTGGCGCCGTCAATTTCGTTGCGCAGAAATTTGTATATCTCGCGGGAATCGTACATTTTCGTGGAATTAAAAGTATCCTATATGTTGCCAAGAGTTGTACCTATTGAAGAAAAAAATATTTTTTCAAATCCGTCCAGTAGTTCCGGATATTAGCGCGTACAAACGGACAATCAGATAAACAGGCAACTTTTTTGTCGATATGTGCTCTCTAACTGTTCATTGGCACACCCACATTAATTATATTGTAAAAATATTAAATGTACAGACACTCCAATTTTACTGTTTTATTATATGTATATAGATAGATGTAGGTATTGCACAATAAAACTATTGAGAAAAATCATAAAACTAGATACTGTGCATTTTCCCAAGATTGGCGGTAGGGTTCATTAACCCTCTGTCAAAAAATTTGTCATTTCCATACAAAAATACATACGCGATTGTCGACAAAGTGTGTTGTCAGTTTGTTATTGACAATCGCGGTTTGTGTAAAAATTTGACAGAGGTTTAATGAACCATACCACCAATTTTGAGAAAGAAGGCAATAGTTTAATAACCTACATTTGAAAGCTTGCAAACTTTGATTTTCAAGAGCGGCTATCTAATATGAAAATTTTCAATCATACAACTTATGTTTTAATTTCTATAAGTTAAGTATCGCAAATAATATCACAAGCACAAATACTGATGTTAATAGATAGAGAATTACTGATTCTTGTTTTTTTTTTGTTACTCTTACACGCCGTTTTTCTGTTAGACCGCGCGATGCCATCCCGGTTCTTGGTTAGAATTTTGTGTTTCGGGACGCATCTGTAATACCTGAAAAGTAGCAGGAGCGGTATTGTATTATATTGACGGTATTTTGTTATTTAGTTAAGTGCATGATAAGGAACTCGCAGGTGCAAGTTTCAGATTAATTGTGTTGTATCACCAGCGCCAAAATTCGCATTACTGGAAGACGTTCAACTTTTTGGTGTATTTTCATATTTCAATGGAAGAACTTATTTATAACTTATGTCAAATAATTAATTTGCATAGAAACTTATCATTAACAAATAGTTTTAATGTATTAGTTAATTTTTTTTTTCGACATATGAAATTTAGGGGGCAAGCGAGCAGACGGGTTCCCTGATGGGAAGCAACTGTTGTCGCCCATGGACACTCGGGACATCCAAAGAGTCGTAAGTGCATTTCCGGCTTTTCTATGAGTAAATAGGGGTATATTAAGGGAATTTGAGCCAACTCACTCACTGGACGAAACACAACACAACGCCGTTTCACGCTAGTTATCTGTGGTATACCTCGGGTGAGTCGGCCCATTCGTGCCGAAGCATGGCTCTCCCACGGCAATAACTCAACTAAGGGTCCGTTCACATGACGCCGTCTGCAATGTGATGTGATCCTTATATGTATATCCAGGAAATAAAAAAAAATACAATACTCGAATCACAATTCGTCATCTCTTTCTCTCTTCTCTCGTGTCAGATGAGAGACCACCCTGGGAGGTGTCCCCTTACTGGGACTTCCGTGTCGCAATCCTCGATCACGGAATCTCATTGTTATCTGCATTACCAGGGAACTCGCGGGTGTCTGTTATAAACAATTGCTAGTAAACAGACACCTCTGATAGTGAGACAAGTAGATTAAGCGACTTACAGATAGTCTATTTATTTGATAGATACAACTTCATTTGTCAGATTTTGTATTGTTAAACTGTCGAAAAAGTTGTGGTTAGCCTAACAGAAAGTTTAATAGTAAGCGGTGAAATAGGCCCTAAGATTATTAGTTTCTAGCTATGAAATAATTAATCTCAGGGCCTAGAAGCCTAGAAAATTACACCTCCATACTTAACATCATAAATTCGTACTCGTACTACGAATTATAGTTAATTATAATTAATATTAACGAAGACATACTAGAAATTATTCCGAAATATTCCTGCGCGATAGCCGAAAATATGCGTAACGAAGCTGCGGGAATTAACTAGTATCATCCTTTATCTATACATATAATAGAATAGTAATGTTAACGTGTCTATATAATTAATTATTTTTACAATAGAACACAAATCACCCAAAAAAAAGTTGTCTGTTTGTACGCGCTAATGTCCGGAACTACTGAACGGATTCGAATAAATCTTTTCTTATTTAATAGCTATTAAGTCTAGGCAAGACATACTAGGATACTTTTTATCACGGAAAAATGTACGGTTCTCTCGGAGTACAAATTTTCTCGCAACGAAAGCGTCGGGAGCATCAACTAGTATAAAAATACGCTTTAACTCCAGAACCCACGAACCGATTACCACGGTTTTGAAAACGGAAAGGCTTGGTGGAGTTTGTAGCAAAAAAAAAAATTCTGAAAAATTTCAAGAGAAAAGTTACCACGCGGGAGGAGTCGCCGGCAACAGCTAATAAAGTTATAAAGGAAACTGTGGACTTACAGGGATATTAAGTATCTTATCTTCTTTCCCGGGACTAAAAGTATACCTTGAAACAAAATCGGTTCAGCGGTTTAGGCGTTTAGGAATAACAGACAGACACAATTTCGCATTTATAAAATTAGTATAGAATTATAGATATCCAGCTGGCACTAAAATAAACCTTAAATGGAGGTGCTAAAGTCCAATTTCGAAGTGCCAGTGTAACAATAAGTGTGTAAAATCAGCATTCGATACCTAACGAGTAAATTCCTTATCAAAGACTAAGATTTGGAAAACGTTCACTCGATTCTATATTATACAATAATTACATACAATATTATAACTTTTATGTAGAGTATTATAAGCTTAAGTTAAACGATTTTTCTTTAAAAAAGTAAATTAAAGTTTTTGTTATGTTCACAATTAGTTTTTTTGCTATGTTGAAAAGAGAGCATTTATACTAATAATTATAAATGCAAAAATTAAGATAAAATGCTAAACGGATTTAGAGAAAAGAAAAATAAAATTTAAAAAAAAATTGTTAAAAAAAATACTGTTCATACTAATGATTTATAATTTTATATTCGATTTTAGAATTAATGTTACATTTCGTATATACCATTCAGCGCATTACATAACAACAACATAACTTCCACACAAATATTTATTTGTTATCCGCAACATCCGCCCAGGCTGGACAAAACTGCACGTTACTGTTAAAAGGTGACACCACACTTGCATAGAACTCACGTGTTTTTTTTTTATAAAATAAAAGGCTAACGAACGGGCTATCACCGGATAGAAAGAATCTGCCGTCTCCTATAAACATTCGCAGCACCAGAAAAGTTGCAAGTGTAAAAAAAAGGTTTAATGATAGAATCTAGGCTAAAAGAGTGTGGAAATACAATAGAGATAGATAGATAAATAAAGATAGGTGGATTTGGAATATTAGCCCTCCGGTAAACGAGTACGCTCTACGAAAAAGAGCTCAAGCGCTGTTTTACGCCAGTTTTCTGTTAGGCCGTGGTATGTCTCGGGGGATCCGGCCCAATCGTGCCGAAGCATGCTTTCCCACGGCTACGTTCGTCAAACATTAAATTCAGGTTTATGAAACGTCAATCCTGCGAAACGTGAAATGTCGCACTTGTTTAATTCTTAATCTCGCCTATAAAAATATCTCTGTGGAGAGGCGATAAAGGAAGCGTGTTGGCTAGGGGCTTTGTTCTAGTTCCGCCTCTTGACATTAGCGTAAGATCAAGGGTACACTGATTACTGGCTAGGGAGGTCCGAGGTCGATAGTCGAAGCCATCCCGTAATCTAGGGTATTCGGCACACCTTATCGCCCGATTCGCGGCGATAACTAGCCCTGCCCTAGGTTAGTGATGTGACGCTATCGACAATTTTTGTGTCACATTCTAATCGAATGTAATTTCATTGATAAGATTACGTAACTTTTTGTCTTGCTTAGAAGGTTATCATTTTTATATTGTTTTGCTTAGAACATTTGAGTCATGCAAATTTTATAAATTCAAACACGCAGTTATAGGAATATTTATTAATTTGTTGTACATATTTCGTAATGCAGATGTTTGTTTAGTAATAATATTTTAGTGGATAAGGTACCATCGTCTGAAATCAGGAAGATATAACAAGGGTATGTACGCGGATTAAGAGAGATAAGTTTGTCACTCGCACTAGATGACGGTCTATAATCCTTACCCGTGCGCGAAGGCTTAAATTTATTGTGCTTGACAATTGAAATAAACTTTTGGAGCTTAGTAAAGAAAAATTTAAAATAGAAAAAGTTTTTATCAAATCCTGTATGTAACATTTAACACATTTTATATAAATTATAAAAAGTCCATATAAGCTCTTGCAACGCTTAAGTTTCTTTCTAACTTATCTATATATATTAAACAAAGACGGGTTTGTTACAACACTTATAACTCGAGATTTGCTGGACCAATTTTCATGGTTATTGATTCGATGGATTTGTCTCCGCCCCGAATAGCAGAATAAAATAAAAACGATAAAAACCGATATGTGTAATAAATAGTCATTTCGATAAATTCTCATTTGATTATTACATGTCAAACATTTGCCAATCCAATCCTGTCAAATACTGTAACTATTCATGTGTGCGTTCAGAAATTTATTTTGTGTAAAATGTCTCGAAAGTTCATTAACTGTTATATTTGTTTGTTTTAGACATTAATTTGTGTAAATTATTTATTATGTAATTTTTTTTCGAAAATGATACATAAGATTTTTTGTACCGGTTAACAAATTTTAAATGTATTTTTATAAGTGTCTATGATTTTTTCTTGACCATCTATTGTCTATGTGTTGAAAGTTTTGTGCGAGTGCAGAAACGAGATATCGTCGAGCTTATCCTACAGATGAACAGAGGAATAATCTTCGAAGTGCAAGAAGATCATTGAATGTTAGGCGGTACGAAATTAGCCGGGTCAGCTAGTTTAAAATAAACAGTACTATTATATTTTAAACATCGTTTTTCTGCATCTCCAGAACTTAGTCAGTGTAAAAGAATAAGATAATTAAAAAAATAGCTAATATAAAAAAGTTTCTGTAGTCACAATTTTTATTGCTCACAAAATGTATCACAATTTTAACAATCAGTCTTTATAATGCTCAATTCAATATCAATCAGATACAAACTATGAATCGATTAAAAAACAATACCTGTAAACGTAATTTAAAATATTTTTTTAAATAAAAATAATACTTAAGAAAATTTTGACTGCCAAAAAAAGAAAATTTAACTCTTCATAAAAGAAAAAGTTTTTTAAAGCATCTAACAAGGTATCGTAAAAGAAAAAAATAACGCGGAAATCGCGAAAAACCCGGGTTTTCGAGTTTAGGGTAAACCCGGTCTTGGTGCCCTAGTTATAACTAATATCCCCTAAAAAATTAATGTTATCATTCTGCATGATCGTCTAAGGACTACTTTACTCATGACAAGAAAAGTTATATAATAATTGAAGCCATAAGAGGAAGAAGCAGATAACTAACATTTTAAAAACTTCCGAATTTTGCATAAATGGACGCTTTTGGACCCGAAAAATAATATTTGATGTATAGCTAGATACACTAGCTAGATAATGAAATAGGTAAGTTACAAGATTTGTCAAAATTTTATTGAAAAAAAGTATATACTTGATATAGGTTGCAAATTATTAGTTATCCGCTTCTTCCACTTATGTCTTCAATTATAATATTCGAGCTTTTATAATTTTATTTTATTTTGTAAAGTTTGGAAACAGCTGGGACATTTGCGTAGGATCATCATTACACATTAATTAGAGCTCATAAAACGACCGCAGCTCCCGAACTATGAAGGTCAATGTTAATATATTTACGATGTTAATGCCGTACTAATCGTATACGTAAAAAAAATTAGGTATCTACCTACTCCCGCCCTTTTTATTCGCCAAGAAATACATTTATGCATTCCTTGGCGGTGTACCTTCTCTCCGATGATGACGGAGCCGCGGGTACGAAACCACCTACTCCAGCCTACAAAGGAAAGATGACAGCAAAAATCGTTCTAAGGCCGTTTGTCCACCGCACCCCGTCACCGTTAACGAGATTATTTTTAACCGATAAAATGTAACTTTATGGGGTTATATAGTTTCATTTTCTTGCGACATTGCTCTAGCGTCCACGTCGTCGCCGATCTGTAGTGGTATTTTATCGGGCCGAAATAATCTTGACGGTGACGACGTGACGTGGACAAGCGGCGTAATACTATTTATAAAATTAATTTGTTGATAGCACAATCATATATTTACTTCCCTTACTAAAGTATTTTAATCTGACTCATTTTAAAATGTTAGTGTTTAGCGCGCTGCACCGCGATTCTAATTTCGTATTTGTGTGTTGGCAAAATTGATAAATATTTCAGCGCTACGCTTCCGCGAACATCGTGTAAGAGCGAATTTATTTTTCAATTTATACAAAAATATCGTCGCCTGTGCTCGGTAAGGGAACTTTTGTTTTTTTCCGTTTACTGCGTTTTACATGTTAACACTTCATGTTTTCCGTTTCATAATATGATTTAGTCTTGTTAAGACTAGATGTTCGGTCATACAAGGCACCTTTACAAGTAGTCTAGTGTTTATTTCTTGTGTAATGGGGGAAATTTAGACAGAGCCAGTTGACAAACCTACGTCATTACTCATTTGGTCAGAATGTCAATTCCATATTACACGCAGATTAGTAGCCTTCTTTTATGACGTCACTGATGTCAGTTTCAACGGCGAGCTAGCCCCAACTGAAGCACTGAGAAACGGGCCGAGATTTGTTTATGTATGCGTTGGGGGGCGCATAGACACGCATGATGCAAACATATAAACCACGTTGCGTCAGTTATATGCCTTAGGGCGCTTGTCCACCACGTCCGTTTCCGTTCCGTCACCGAGAACGAGGTGACGGCGACGAAGTAGCGGTATATACAAATGTATGTTAATAATTATTTACGTGTCCACCGCAGGCCGTCATCCGAGCCCCGTCATCCGGGACGCCGTGTTTGCGAGTAAATCGGTGTGACCGCTAGAACGTGGTCCGAGATTTTGACGGACCGATGTGCCGTCAATACGAAACATATAGACCGTCCACCACCGCCGTCATCGGACCGTCCAGACGCATCCCCGAGAACGTATTATTTTGTCTAGTGATGCCATATATAGACAACTTCTGCGGCGCAGTGGTTGAGGGGTTAGTTCGGTTCACTGTGTTACAAGTCGTGATCTGTGGGCTGAGTTTGACATAACCCGACCAAATTACTTAAGTCCATGATCTGTATCTGTTTCAAATTCTCTGATTGCACACGTTTGAGGACAATCCTTTAAGAAAATTAAATAAATCTAATATATAAAAATAAGTTTTCTCTCTCTCCAGAACTCACGAATCGATTTTCGCGGTTTTGCAATTGTTGGAAAGCTCGTGAAGCTCGCCACGTGCAGATAATAGCAAAGAAATTTAAGGGAAAAATCAATTTTAAGAGTAAAGCAAAAATACAGGGAAAATAATTTTTTACATACAGCGCCATTTCAATACAGAGCATGCACTACAACGGCTCCAGTAGGTGGTTTTCACACGATATTCGAATTCCACGCGAGCAAAGCCGCGGGCAAAAGCTAGTATTGTTTAAATATTATAACAAGCGACAAGGCCCCAAAATAGCCGGATACCTTGCAACTGTGTTAAATTAAACTTTAGTTGACAGCAAGAAGTAAATTAAAAAAAAGATGCAATCAACGCAGCGCTCCTCAAAGTGCTTAAGCCACTATACAGCGTACAAATTTTTAACTTCCTCCTAGAATCTGATTAGGCAAAATATGTTATGTAATGCAGCCTCTACATAATCGTCCGAGAGCGTCCATAGCCTAATGGGTAAGACCTTTGATTCGCACTCCAGAGGGTGCAGGTTCAAACTTCGGAGGAGACGTGTACCAATGAGACATTTTCCGATCTCATTTCCGTGGGAGAGCCATGCTTCGGCGCAAATAGGTCGGCTCGACCGGAGTGACCACGGCCTCACAGAAAACTGGCGTGAAACGGCGTTGTGCTATGTTTCGTTCAGTGAGTGAGTTTACCGGTGGCCC
>JAOTAV010071825.1:0-38565 GCA_026546445.1 Cyclargus thomasi | reverse complement strand
ATTAAATATATTTCCGTTGTCTGGTACCCGTAACACAAGTCCCTCGGGTACTTAGCACGGGGCCAGACTGACGTGGTATTAAGCGTCCATAGATATTATTATTATTATATTATATTATTATATCCGGTTAACTGAGATATAAAATATTTCATATAGTTTTTGAGGTACAGTACAGAATAATAGCTCATTTTGGCGGGGGCCGTACCCCCAGATTTCTGTTCTATCTTTAGTCTTTACAATGAAGGCTGAAGTTATTACAGCCCCGTGTCGGAGCGACTAATACCGAGATAATATTCAGTTTGAAGCTAATTATTCTTGTATTTATACTGTCCCAGTCCTAATAATACCTGGGTTAGCAATTTATCGGTGCGATATCCAACACCCGATATCGTATCCCGAGATGTAAAGCCGCATAACATACGGGGCTCTACACTTTTGACGCGACTCACACCTTGCGAGTTTCATGGAAACACCTTATAACGTTATAGTATCGAATTAAACCATTGTCGTACATCATTAAAGAAATTATAAACTTCGCTTCAGTGGTTTCAACGGGCGATTGGCACATTGTAGCTTATAAAATTACATTGTTGATTCCCTACACTAGTAATTAGTATAGAATTACTTTACTCTGATCCCTACGACAACGAATTAAGAGTTACGCTTAGAATCACAGGGGTAAACTCAAACATAATGATGAGAGTTCTTTTTAAAATTAGCGTAATAAAAATAATAAACAGTACACCATATACGCATTACACCGTCTAATCCGACGCACACATACACGTAACCGTATGCATTATCAAGTTATACACTCATAGGTAGGTATCGTAGTTTTGACTATCAAAAAGTGCATAATATTTTTATGCGCCTTTTGTATGAAAGCGTTTTGAATTGACGTAACATAACTCTTTGTGTTGGTTGTGCTCGTCAGATTTCAAGGACATTTTTTTTATGATTCTTAGAGGGCAAGCGAGCAGACGGGTTCCATGATGTAAAGCAACTGCCGTCGCCCATGGACACTCGTGAAATGAGATGAGTCGCAAGTGCGGTTTATCAGGGAATTGGGAATGGAAATAGGGATAGAGGTGATTAGGAAATTTGGGCTACCGGTAAACTCACTCACTAAACGAAACACAGCACGATTCCGTTTCACGCCAGTTTTCTGTGAAGCCGTGGTATCACTCCAGTCGAGCCGGCCCATTCGTGCCGAAGCATGGCTATCCCATGCCAATGACCATCTGTATTATGTACTTGAGATCGGAAAATATCTGATTGGTACACGCCTCCACCGGGGTTCGAACCTACACCCTCTCGAGTGCGAATCAAATCTTACCCACTAGGCTAAGGACGCTCCAATCATATCTGAGTTACACTACTGTATAGATATCTTGTACTGTGCAATTAGGCTGGCTCAATTTCTCTTCACGGTACGTAAATCTGCTCAACAACATTGTCGAGTGATGCAATATATCGATGGAAAAATTTTAATTCCGTAATTAACGAGTTAACTACACGAATCTCTTTATCTTGATCCACAAAATTAAATACGACACGTAATTGTTACGTGGCTCTGGGAATGTTAACGTAAAACATAGCTTACAAGTTTACACTGACTTTGATAGATCGAATTGAGAACTAAAACACGTTTAACACAATACAGTAAGTAACAGGAATGTTACAATTGCCCAGAGACATTCTTTCGCAGAAATAAAATTATGAATACAAAATCAAACGACCATAAAGATAGCAAAATTTTGTCACACTTTAATTATTGAAAAAACTATAGTTTGTATATTTTACTTTTTTTCGATCCATTTTTTATCAATAATTTAATTTATTCAATGTGGCTCACTTGGTAAGCACGGGGTCAGACTGACGTGGTGTGAAGCATCCATATTATTATTATTATTGACAAAAACTTACAACATACTTAGCTTTAATTTAAACGATGATAATTTAATAAAGCATATCTAAGTAATTTGCCTATTATAGGAGTAACTTAATAGGAGTATTAGGGCGAGCTAAGGAGTAAATTATAGTTATTTTTAATAGTACTGGGCAGCAGTATAAAGCAACAACGATATTATCGTAACGAGCCTTTATAGCGGGAACATTAACACGACCACAGCTTTTTGAAAAAAAAGAGCAGTAAAGCTCTTGGATGTTGGAGATTAGTTACCTCGAAGAAAATGAAGGTAGAAAATCTACCGAGTACCGGTAGAAAATGAAGGTAGAAAATGCGGTGACGAGAAAGAAAAATTTTACATTGACAATAACAATAGACAATCTAGTTGAAGCGTCCGTAGCATAGTGGGTAAGACTTTAATTTCGCATTCGAGAGGGTGCAGGTTCAAACTCGGGTGGGGGCGTGTACCAATGAGACATTTTCCGATCTCAAGTACTCATTGCCGTGGGAGAGCTATGCTTCGTCACGAATGGGCTGGCTCGACCGGAGTGATACCACGGCCTCAAAGAAAACTGGCGTGAAACGGCGTTATGTTGTGTTTTCCTATTCCTATTCACATTCTCTATTTCCTCATGAAAAAGGCCGGCAACGCACTAGTGACTCTTCGGATGCCACGAGTGTCCATGGGCCACAGCAGTTGCTTTCCATCAGGTAACCCGTGTGCTCGCTTGCCCCTAAAGTATCTTAAAAAAAAGAAGATTATTAGATTCAATATTTTTGACACATTACTACCTGGCAATTAAACAGAGACAGATTATAAAAATCGTTTTAATTGTTGGGTACATTGTAAGCAAAGTTTCGTTAACTATAATAAGTACTTAGTTACATCAGCGATAGCAATGTCGATATTTTAATTACAAGCCACCTGACTAACATAATAATTAGCTAAGAAAGGTGCACTTGAAGGACCAGGCTGCCGGCAGCAGTATGAGATTGAAACCTATTATAATTCAGTACCCTTGAAAATACAAATGCCAAGGAAAATCTAGGATCAGAATTAAGTGCGCATTTCCATTTTGAACTCTATCTTTAAAAATTAAAATCGATTTTCGCTCATCAATTCCACTCGGTTTCACTTTACTAATTGCATTAAATTCGTATATTTATAATACAGATGTTCGGGGTCACCTCCAATGCTCATTTGATAAAACATCTAATCTACTGCACATGTTTTTAATTAAAGATAGTTGTTTAATCTTTAATTAAACGTATTTACATAAACGTTTCGAATAGTTGGAAAGTGTTAATAGATTTTTTTGTGGTTAATTGAAAGTTTTAGTTAATATCCCGGGCCGGGCGCGGGCGAGGCGTGGTTGCGCGATCTTATCTGAGCCATTAGCGGACACCGCGCCCTGCCGCTATCGGCCGCATCTCCGATCCTCTCATCCCGCAGAACACAAACCCCATTCAAAACTAACGATTCTAATCCCTATCGTGGCATCATAAAGTCCACGTTTCCATCGCAGAATCGCGTGCCTGTCGCAAAGAAAGAAGTTACAAGTTGGAATTTTTGTTTTGTCTTGTATCTCCTAATAATGTGTTTTTTGTATGTCGGAATGCTCGGCATCGTATCTCGACGTGTATCACGTAATTTGCGTGATGCGGCCGTTTCGATGATAGGCTTCATCGTCTGCTGGCTCCGTCGGACGTTGTCATTCTCTCGTTAGAAAGCAATTCGAGGAATTTTTCACCCACGCTCCGACGTTTCACATTTTACTATTCAATGCTATCAGATCTTCTGTAAATAATAATAAATGTTGTAGAAGTGCGATCGATATGAGTGATTCCAATAAATGTCTGAGTTATAAAGATTTATTCGGAAAGTCTTGTTCGGATTGTACGGAAATATTATGGGTTGGTATTATTGGTATACTTGGGCTTGGTGTGGTAAGACTTTAAAATCAACTTATTTAAAGTTAAGTTACATTTTTGTGTTTTTTAATATCTGATGTCCATAGTTTCTTTTCATTATTATAATTATTTTTAATTTTATTAATAAATCATTGGAATTGGGAATAATTGACTTTGCAGGATTTCGCAGCCAAATGGTATAAAAGGAAACTCTTATAGATTCGTCATTTCAATCAATCCGTATGTCACAGCCATTGTTCTCCGAAACTAGGGTCTTATTATTGTAACTTGGTAAACAGTTTTTTTTTTTAAGCAGCATAAATTTTAATTTAAAAAAAATCAGGGAGGCCTCGATAGAACTGAAACTGAAAAAAAATCCTTATTTAAATTAAGAAAAGTTGATTTTTCCAATTTTTCCATGGGTATTTTTTTAACCAATACGTGACCGAAGTTGTGGGAATTATCTAGTATCGCACAAATCGATGCGTATTAATGTAAGCAATAATTGCTCATAACTATTGCATAGTTAGATCGATATCTGTAGGATATCTGTAGGTGCGAGTACGTCAAACGGCGGTATTTATGGCGTCGTGACTTCAGACCGGCAGAGAGCGGCCAGGACAAAGGCGCTCTCAAACGCACCGCGCCCGCTAATAAGCAATAAACAAGGGGGAGGAGTCGGGAGGCGCACCTGAGGGATCATATCGCAACCTCCGGAACCCGAGAGATCCTGAGAAGATGCTGGGGAACTCGAAAAATACGCGATCTTCGGATATATATCCGAATAATATCACATGTACTTAACGTTACAGGCGTCAACGACCTTGATCATACATTCGGAGTTCCCGAAATCTCCCTTTTTTATATAAAAATAAGGGGGCAGACGAGCAAACGGGTAACCTGATGGAAAGCAACTACCACCGCCCATAGACACTGGCAACATCAGGGTTGCATATGCGTTGCCGGCCTTTTAAGAGGGAATACGCTCTCTTCTTAAAGGTTTGTAGTTCGTAGCGGTCCGGAAATACTGCTGGTGATAGTTTATTCCAGAGCTTTACTGAGCGAGGCAGAAAGTAACGCGAAAATCGTACTATGGAAAACTGCCATTCATCAAGACGATATGGGTGGTAAACCTTCCGCGTAGGTCGATGACTAAAAGTTGCAGGTGGAATGATTCCGAATAATTCCTCTGAGCACTCCCTGTGATAAAGGATTAGGATTGGGATAGGAATAGAGTAATTATATTGTGTTGTATAAAAAAATCGTTTAACTTATCCGGTTAGTTTTGTAGTTAAAACGGTTTTTTTACAAAAAATCGTCGTCCACGTTAAAATTATTTTATGATTAAGGAGCTAAGGAGCTAAGGAGTAAGCTTAAGGAAAAAGTCCTCGCTAGTAATTAAAGAATGAAGATTATTCTACGACATATATTTTTTGGCTAATTTTAGCACATTAGCCAAAAAATATATTCGCTTTGACTTACTTATAAGAGGTTAAACTTACCCCTTTAACCTATATATCAGCGGATACGAGTTAGTCCTATCCTTGGTTATTGGAGCAACAAAACTTCTGGAATGCGCTTTGAAGTAAATAATGATAACCAATGTCTTGTTTGATGGCTAAGCAGTGGCTGATGGATCGGTACAACTTACAAACTATCCATTTAAAAATTGCCTCAACATTCCTTGATCTTGTTTTTAAGTAATCAAAGTGTACAGCTAGCTCATTTAATGACTGTTTATTTGCATAATAATAGGGAGTGGTAAATTTTTATTTATTTATAGATTAATAATACTGTGAATAAAAGCGTTTTTATTATTAATAAATTGCTTTTTCCGAGTAACACACGCAGTCACAGTCCAATTGCCCCCGCAGCGGAGCGTGGCCCGGCCTTTCAGTGCAATTAAAAACCAATAAATGTTTTAAATAAGTTCAGCACTTAAATTATTGATTATATTTTTTTGCGAAATTAAAAAGCGTTATTTCCGTTCCGTTTCTATTTGATTGCGGTTACTTGTGGTACGATGAATTTTCAATTTTTTATAATAATTTCTTGAAAATAAAAAAATAAAAACTGCTCGCTGTTCATCGTCAATAATAATAATCGCCAAATCGTCATCCATCTACTCTTTGAAAAAGCTAGATGCTTTTTTATGATATTTAGGGGGAAAGCGAGCAGACTTGCCAGGCACTTGCTTTCTATCAGGGTTACCTGATAGAAAGCAAGTGCCGTCGCCCATGGACATTCGTAACATCCAAAGAGTCGCAAGTGCGTTGCCAGCCTTTATTAGGGGATAGGAAATGGGAAGAGGGAGGGAACAAAACATAGCACAATGCCGTTTCACGCCAGTTTTCTGTAAGGCCGTGGTATCACTCCGGTCGGGCCGACCCATTCCTGCCAAACCATGGTCTCCCACGGCATAAATGCTTTCACTAAGGTCGTACCGAATACAAACGATAACACCATGAACGATAAACGATAATGTAGTAACCTCTAACATTAGGTTTTAAATATGATCCTATATTAAAGTGTGTTAAGTTACCTGGACATTGGAGGATTTACACCTTTTTGCTCAAAACTTTTTTCTATAATATAAACATTAAATAGGTTACATTGTAAGAATTTTAAATACCCAAGAAGGTACATTCGTATTATGCATAGGTTTTTTACTTCTTAATAATATGCTTTTATATCGTGTCACTCATTGAACAGGTATCTTTTTTGGATTTTAGGAGAATAGGCGGCTTTTCACGCTGCGGTTTGGTGACGAGCCTGACAAATTGTGGTCCACACTCTATAGCCGAGGCGCTGAAAACGAAGCTTTACTTTTAAACTTACGCCATCAATATAAAGTAACTATCACTATTCGGGAGTAAGCATAATAATTATTATTTATTATTAGTATTTTTCCCTAAATACCTACATGACATTTTGGGTAGATGCCGTAATATCTGAACTCTAAAAAAATCGAAATACCCATCCATAAATCCAGAAAACTTCACTTTTACCTTATTTTCTTATTTATATGCTACATTCTTGGCGTTAAGTCGTTTCAATGTTTTATAATTTTCGCTATCGGCATGCGAAGACCACCAGGTGGAAACGAGGTAATAACGCGGTTTACTACTAGGAAATTGTAATTACGGGAGATTCGTGTGCGAGACGTTAAGATTAGCGCTCAAGGATGTGTCCGCATGTCTACAAGTACTGTAATTGTATGTGGTTAGCCGGTGAGTGACAGAGTGGTCTGTCGTGACCGAGGCGCTGTCGTTACATGTTATAAATACGTTTATCCTAGTTAAACAGTTTATAAATAGGCCGCCTCTACAATGTGCCGCTTGACTGATTTAGTTCTAATGTCTGGTTTATTGCATTCCGACATCCAGTCGCTAGATGAAGACAATTAACAATCAAATTGTGAGCTTAGCTTTTCGAATTTAACGATCGAAGAGGACATACATTTTATTGGACACTTCAAACAACGAAACCTCAATATATTATTCTAATAAGAGCTTTAGGCAAACCGAACCCCATCAAAATCTTTAGTATATAAATCGTTTGGCGAAAACCTAGCACTGGAAAGTTTCACATCGGCCCATCAGTTCGCAGTTCGCACATCTATCAGCGAACAAAGCGATAGGCGGCGTGACGGAATAATTCGTCGTTTCCCTTGGCTTCGACGATTAGCCTCTCTATTTACTTGTCTATCTGGAGCTGGCAGCTGACGCCGGACGTGCCCGACAGACGGACACCGTTACAATTGCACATTGACTTAGAAAAACGTTTGGACGACCGACTTGTCCGTGCCGATTCGACAGGACATCTCACGGAGCGACGGTTCCGCTATACAATTGTTGCAATCAAAATCTAACCGCGCTGTTTCCAATTGAGCTAGTTTGAGCTTGAAAATGTTTTCCGCTGGATTCTAAGATTACCTAGATTGTGTATTGTGTTTATTCGGAATGGGATTATTTTTATCTTTGTTTTATACACAATACATCTAATAATCTTATCCCTATCCCCAAATACATAATAATGTTGGAACCGAGACCATTATACTCTTTATTGAGTGTATTTTAAATAACTTTCCTTTTGGGGCAGTCGGGTAAAATGATAAGACAAAACTTAGTTTTATAGTACCGTTCTTACAACAATGTACGCAATAAAATGCAGTGATAGTATAAAGACATAATAAAAGCACGGGGCAATGAAGCACAAAAGTTTTTATGGCTCGCGATTCCCACAGGAGAAATAATGCAGATCTCAATCTACGGGGCACGGGCATGGCGAGATCGCACGTGAAGCCAGACCCGGGATATCTGCTGCTCTTAATCATTGATTATCTGCCATAAGTCGGAACAATATTGCTACGAGATACAATAAATTATAGTAATTAATACCAACACATCCGAGAGATAATCATAAAAGCATTAGATTCGACTCGATTGTGCTTCGTACTCTCCGGATACGAGAAGGACGAGAAAACAAAAGGGATGCAGAAAATGATTTTCTTTTGAAATATTTATAGGCAAGTCAACAATAAAAGTGACGTACGCGTCGGCCTTTCCGCGAACTAGTGTTTCCTTCGAAAACTAATCAACGCGGGCCATTAAGCGATCACGCTCTCCGCCGGTCCGTCTCGCGCCCGCCGCTCGGGCGAGGAGAGCTCGTCGGGAGAGGAATTAACTCCGACAACGCTACAATAGACCATAATTATGAAATGTGTTGTGATTCCAAAAGGATACGCAATTTTTCTCTCGCGTCGAACAATGCGGTGCCGTAATGAAAGGAGTCAATCAGGGGATGTCTGCGAAACGCGTTCGCGCTAATTTATGCGTCGCTCCGCGAGTGCCGCTCTCCTTTAATGCGCTCCACGCCGGACAAAGGACAATGAAATCGCACTCGAGGTAATGAACGTTTAATAAACCTGCGTTTTTAGAGCGTCCTCGGCGTCATCGGCGGGACGTTGGATGCGTGACGCGACCGGCCCGACGCCTAAGACGCAGAACGTCCTATGAATTTATAGCGAGCGGCGTATTATTTACTAGCATTATACGCACAATTTGCGAGGCTGTCGCGAGGGTCGGCTATAATTTCCCGATGGCAGCAGATCCATCAATACTTGCCCGGGGCCCCGCGCCGGCCGCTTTCAATTTGCCCGCCGCTAGTCCCTTCACGCCGAGTGCCGACTATTACAGCACGGAAGGCCATCATCGATGTATGCGCTTAATAACCCCTAATGACACTTAATAAAGATGGAATATAAAAGTGTGACGATTATTCACAATGCACGCTTACCTGTAATGATGGGCTTGGATTGAGCTGTACGTACCATACCACAATAATTTAAGTTTATAAACAAATTTTGTGAAAGGATAATTTATTTAATACAACGTTGCTCACAATCTCGTGCAAATGTTAAAAGAACATTGAAAATTATTCTTAGATGACTTTATATATGTATTCAATAGCCCCGCATCAAATCTCTTATTATGCTATTCAATAGTTTGAGCATTTGGAGATAACAAACAGGCAGATGTACTAGTCTACCTACTCAAATATTGACAATAATAATTTTAACCATACCTTGATAATCCAAAAATCAAACATAATTCTGAAGGATATTATCCTTCTAATTTATTAGTTTTGAAAAGATGAAGCTACATAATTATACGTATTTTTAAAAACACTGTGGCTACAAGACTAGTGTATAGTAAGTAACAAATTTACCTATGTATTTGTAATAGTAGCAACTAGATGGCGCTAGCAACCTTCAAGTAAGACCATAAAATCCTAACATCATATAACATTGTTTTTTGTTATTTTATATTGATTATCATTTTATTACTGTTAGCCAGAGCCTGGATCCCTCTCATGCTAACCAGATTTTTTAAGTAAAATATTATGAAAGCCATCAATACTCGTTACAAATAATACGAATAAAAAATTGTATGTCAATGAAAATTAATGTTATTCTTTTTTTATAAAAATAATAGATAATGACTGCTAACAATCAACAACGAAACAGCAATCCCAGATCTAGCTGAGCTTTTTTGATTATTGTATATAATATTTTGCCATGGTTTTGCCCGCGTGGGAATGATTTATCCCACGCGATCATTTAATCGAAATAAAAATCATCCCATATTCAAATTTACGTAATATCTTACATGTATACGGAACCGTTCGTTCGTGAGTTCAACCCGCAATTGGCTGATTTGCTAATTATTATTATAACCTTAGCCACTCTGTAATAATGTCGCTTTCTGTTTTTTTTAAACCGAATAAGAACTTTTAGAGTTTATTCGTAAAAAACATACAAATCCTTCCTTTTTTATTATTACCGTTCTTCTTTAGTACCGGTATTACCATCATACATTCAAATGTACCATCATACATTCATACAGCAAAGTTTCAAAACTTTGCTGTATATTTCAAGCTCTTATAAAAACTTTCAATTAAAAAACATAGCTTTTGTGACCCTCTATATAAAATTCACATAATGAACGTTACTATAAAACCACTCAGAATGTCCCATGCTATAAGACTTACAAAATAATAACTATTATTTCCAAAGTAAGGTCCAGAGTTTATAAAGTCGTTAGTTAATTTCTAAGCTAACATAATATTGAATAAAATGACCTAAAATATTAATTAAGCTGTTTTAAACAGTACTGCATCCTGTATAAAATGTGTCAAAAGGTCTAAAAGGAATCCAACGCGCACATTGATATATTTATAGTTATACACTTGGGTGGAAATAGATTCACACTTTATATGGTAAAAGGGGTCACACTTTTTAGTTCGCTTCAATTAGTATTTGCTGAAAATTGCTTATGTTTTAATTTGGTTGGGTCGATTTCGTATCGATAGATTTTACATTTAACAGGATTATGAAAGAAAGAAAATAAAACAACATTTAATATCACTTGTTTTAATTTATTAACACGTAGGGCATAGCCCTGATATGTGTCACTACTTACGACTGCTCACATTTGTTGTGATATATTCATCAAGAATGCTATAAAAATGGATCTAAGTCGCACCTATAAAAATGTAGATATCCAAACAATTTTTATAAACACAAAACTATTAGGGTATGTAATACAGTAAAATAATACATTATCTTGTTTAATATTAAAAAAAAACATTACTTGGTAACTGTCATCTTTTCGGAGAAAATGTTATCAAGTTTAATAATCACGTTATCACCAAAGATTATACATTGAAAGTTTTCAATTATTGATAGCAGATAGATATGATCAGATTACAATGAAAAATAAAATATAGATGCAACGCAGTACATTTGCTCTTTAAAACTAAACTTTATTTGTGTGATAAATACAAGGACACATATAATATGTGTCCTTGTATGTATATTGAATTGTTACTCGCGTCATCGGGCTGCCTATTTTATATAAGAATGGCTATTTAAGAACGAAATACAATTGTTATGCGGCTAAACCTTAGCTAATTGCTAATAATTTGAGAAGAAAATGTATAAAATATGTATTAATCTGTGGTCGTACATCAATGGCGTTGCAGCGTGAACAACACTAATTATAGCCCGCGGCCGCCGCCGGTCTGCGGAATATTGGGTGGTACACTTTTTGCCTAGATTCGTCTTACTTGATCAGCGATCAGATCAGAACATCAAATTATTTATCAATAGCATTTGTAATCATATTGTCTTTTAAAAACATTTTGTCTAATATGATGTTTGAGATAAAGAAAATTGGTGTAAAAATTGTTAAATACACTTCTAAAACCATTCAAACAAGATGGCTACATAATAATTTCAAATATTAGGGATTATTTAAATATTGATTAATGTACCTCCAGCACGGTAGTGCCACCGCCAAGATGAGCCAAAAGCGAAGTGCAACGGCATTATCTTTTGAAACGTTTGATTATTCTATTAGAAATACATACAGTATATCAAATGTGAGCAGACACTTAAAAATATTTTTCTACAATTTGAAAATATCTTATCCGATACAAACATCTAGATTGCGTATATACAGTGCTTAATCTACAAAAATAATTTAGTCGGCTACTTTACAATATACATATATCTTACAGGGATTGAAACATAAATATTTCTATTTTACAACCATACAGATCATGTATCACCCGGACCACCTTTACCACAAATAAAACAACTACTACTTTATTACGTACGAGTTGAATATAAAAATCAAACCAGATTGATTCGTGCCTTTTCTTTTTCAAGAGCTAATTGAACATGATTTGAAAAGGTGATAAACATATTTCAAAGATGCTGAAAGTGTCGATTACCGACGCATCAACTTGTCTGCGCAGTTAAATTAAAATTGTTGTGTTTATTATTTTAGTTGGATAGTTACGAAAAGTGCTTAAAGGTGTACACAGTCAAAGTATTTTACTGGAATGTATGTAACAGCGACGACCAAAAGGAAAGTCGGTGACAAAGTATATTACTTCTGCTACGATCTTTGGTTATAATATTACTCGATACAAGATTCGGACAGATGACTTTAAAACAATTTTGCGTGAAACTGAAACGAATCGGGGTAACTGTAATTCGTCTAACTATACATTTTCGGGTAGGAACCTTTCGTCATGAATTAAATATACTTTACAGCACAACACTAACCGTATTACTTACAATCATCTAGTATTATTTAGGTACATAAATAAATAAGCCTTGTCCACACGTCGCTCGGGGGTTTCACAGCACAGAGTAAGTCCGGCGGTAGGTTCGGCTTCGGTCGCTCACATAGGGTGGCGGGGCGAGGGCGCGTGGTCGGGCCGGGGCGGCGCGGAGTGGTGCGCGGGGGAGGGGTACGGGCAGTAACGCAGCGTGCTTGGGGGCTTCTGCATCCACAGGTCGGAGGGTAGCGCCAACGGCTGCGGCCAGGCGGAGGGCCAGGCGCGCCCGCCTAGCGCCAGCAGCTGCAGCGCCGGCGGGGTCCGCGCCCACGCCGCCCGCTTCTCCGCCTCGTCCTCGCCCTGCCCCCCGCCCGAGTACAGCCGCAGCGGTGACCGCAGCAGCTGCTGCTCCATCAACATCAACTCCATCGGGTCCCTGGAAGCACGAACATAGTACTATAAAATACGCGCTCACCGTAATGTTATCGTAATGTACACGAATTTATAAATATTCATTACACTACGAGTTCATAAACTACAAACGACATCTGGCAAATTGGTCAGATGTTCTATAAATTTTATGCCACATCTGACTATAATATCGTGTGCGATCCTTACAAGTTGACCTCTAGATTTACAACTTCATCTAGATAAATATCACTTGACATTTTATGCCTTTGGCTCATTAAAGTCAAATGTCAATAGGATATTTTAAATACGTTCAAAATAACAATAGTGTGAAGTGTTAACAGTTTCAAAGAAGACATTTAAGGTGCAGGAAGTATTGTAGATAGAAATGCTATTTCGGTGGGTGCGCGATGGTGGCAGTTCCGCGAAGGGAGCGATTCGCGAGCGTTAGCTTTCACCAGGCCATACACTATAAAACATACTTCTCCGAACGACGGCCACCAAGCTCGGCCTACGTGCTCATAAACAGCCCCTACTCCACTAAAGCTGCTATAACTTATGAGGTGATAGCTCCTAATTAGGATTAAGGTGTTCATCATATAGATTTTATTGTTTCCAAGCTTTATGTTGGTGATGTTGATAACATGACAATTCTTTTATAGCTTAGCATTTATTTTTTCATGTGATATGTGTCTGCAATATACTGGAGTATATTAGCTCGAGGGTAATTAATATAGCATATCTATCTATATATACATAAAACTCAAGCCCAAACCACTGAACGGATCGAACTGAAACATGTCAGGGTTAGGCATTCGCTAAGAAAAGATTATTATAAATTCAACCCCCAAGGGAAAAAAATGGGGGATAACATTTTTGTATAAAAATACATCTTAACCCGAGCGAAAACAAGGACAATAGCTTAGATATAAAATATTCTTCTGCATATAATACATTATATTTCTTCCTAAGCATTCCCGTTCGATATTTTGGTCGAAATTTAACGAGTCGGAGTTACGATGTTAGCACATTCCTGGTTTATTACGAACCGATACATGATGCCTTTATTGGTTCTCGGAGGTTGTCGTGACCACTACGCGAACATGCCATTAATATAAGCATTTCCGTTTATTATTAGTTTTAGGTATTGTGAGGTACTTGTGAAACAAAACTAGCATTTAATGGATATATTATTTATTAATCTGGGGGTACGGTAGAGACTAGAACCTCAGACAAGAAGAGTCAAGCGAAATGCAAGGAAATATCATTTTTTGAATTATTTTTTTAATTATTTTCTGAATTATTTTTACACCATACACCATGCTCTCATGAAACTTATAGACATTATCCCCCTTATTATAATATTTAGGCAATGTTAAACTAATAAAGGTTCTAAACTAATAAAGATTCGCTATTCTTTTATGGAATATTGAAAACGTCACACGACAGAAAGGGACAGCGCGCCTTGATTAATTAAACATTGCTTAAATATTTTTTATGAATAAGGGGGTAGATGTAATAAACACGATGAGAATTATGAAGACAACACTACACTTTTACAGTATTAATTTGCAATGGTTATGAATTATTGGTAACATTCATTTGTTTCTACTGTGAAGACAAGCAATAATTCCAATATGAGTTCGACGTGCAACGTGCATGTGGCGGGCGCGAAAGAGGCACGGGGACGGGTGCGGTAAGCGAGCGTGACGGGCGAGACGAGCTCGTAATTGGCGTGACATCACGAGATGCCGTGACGAATTTAATCTATCACCGCAGCGGCCGCAGGCGCCGCCGAATATATGAAGAGAGAGACGGAGTTACGCCTTTTCTCCATCCAGACATATTCCATTTCACTTCTGCACTAATGACGTGTCGTAATCAATCTCCGGTGCAGGTAGTGATCTTGACTTCTATTAAAACCGTAACAGTTAATTTCATTCAGGCCAATACCGATTTACTTGATTCAGAAGCTACGAAAGTTGGGCCTTTGTTCATCCCTAAAATATGTTCAAAGTTTGCAAAAAAAGTTTCATAACTTCAGTCCCATATAATTTGGAATGAAGTCAGTCGTCGAGTTGTCTGAGGTTGTCCGAGGTCGTATGATGTTGTATCGGGTGGCACGGGGGCGTTAATGGCGTATTTATTATGATCTCGGTATCGCCGTAATGGCCGCCACTCGCCGCCAAATTACAGGGCGGCTGTTCTCAGAGCGCTCGTAGAGATGCCCGCGAGAAGCTCTATCGATAACAATTTGTTCATTTAAAAATGCACACCTTTCAATGTTTCTATATGAAACAATTTTGTAGACTTTATGTTGTGATTTTTGGTCTATGATTGTCTTGTCTTCTTATTACTAAAGTAAAAATATAATAAACTAGCTGTTGCCCGCAACTCCGTCCGCGTGGTAACTTTTTTGTTGAAAATTTCCTTCTGATTTTTTTGCAACAAACCTTACAGAACCCGAAACCTTTCCAACGAATGTAAAACCATGTTCAACCGAATGTAAAATCAGTTTGTGCGTTCTGGAGTTATATCGTCAGGAAGGAATCATGACTTATTTTTATATATAGGTAATAATTCAAATGTATTTCTTAGTTTTCACAAATATTGTCATAGTTATTTATTACAATTTAATATTTATTATGCTGTGCTATATAAAATACACATTTATTATTTTCTCGTCAAAGGTATAGCAGCAACAAAATATTTTCTCGACAATCGATATACTTATTTTGACTGGTCGCAGCCCTTACACGTAACCGCTGGAAAACACGTCTATTATACCCGATATATAGGAACAATTTAGTCATATAGTCATTGATGAGCATTTCATTATTTCCAAGAAAAACATTTTATTACAATATATTTAAATGTGGAAAAGTTAATCTTGTAGCGTTTTTCAATATGTAATTAACCGTAAAGTTTTAACTTTTACGAAAAGCTTTTAAAACAATAATACAATTTTAAAATAAAGGCACACCTAAACATTTAAATATTCAATAACATTTCGTTCGTTAAAACCTTTACGGTTACTTTGATTTTATGAAGTGACAGAATCGAAAGCGGCAATTTGCTGAGAGATAAAATCATGAAATGCGTTCCACTAAGCAAGGGGTACAGATCAATACAGCAGCGCCTGTTTTATGACCACTTCAATAACTGAAGGTAAAATAAGCTCTAACATAAAGTAAAACAGTATAATTTTAAATAGAAAACAATAGAAAGTATACTTATTTTAATCTGCAAAACATTCTAAACTTATCCCAAATGAACGTGCATACTCAACACACTAGTGAACAAAAATAATATGTTAGGTATTAGGTCGTATATAATATTATGTGCCTGTTTTGATTAAAAAAATAACAAGAAAAAGTAAGAATTACAGGAAACTCTAGTGAGTTTCCTGTAATTCTAACTTTTATTAAAACTAGCTAATACTTTTATCACAATGATAATAATAACTCGTACGTCATAAACTTAATAACATGCCAAATTTAACTTGCGAAACAAAAATAGCCTACAAAGCCGAAGAAGCAGAATTTGTATAAACAGGAAGATTTACGACGTCTTGTCTCTAGCACATACGGAATTAATATATAGGTAATTATTGTACGATTGTAAATCATTTGTAACAACGCACTTAACATAACCATCTTGACATCATAATCGTAAAGTGACTCGCACTCGACGAATTAATTACTTTTATTTTTAAACTTCAATCACGTTACAAATTAACGTCATCGAAACGGTTTAACATGTTAATAAGAACGAATTCCATTCGATAAAAAGCTGAGCACTTTCACAATCTGTATCGGTAGCGACGGGTGAAGGAAGCGCGGTAATTGCATCGATAACATCTCGAATTAGCCGTCCATCACTAGCGAGCGGCGGACTATCAACGCTCGTCGCTCGTATCAATTAGTCCAAATCGGTAGCCACACACTGACGCCTAAGATTACATTATTAATAGGTTCAATGAGCCACTGATTTTGTCCGTGACTCGCGATTAGATGTATTACGATAAGCGATAACCTAACTTTCAGCTACGACTATATGCATCTGTTTCATAGAGATACTATATATAATATACTAGGTCAGTCGAAGTGTATAGTTACTTGCCTGCATGAAAATCACTCAATTTACTATTTAATTACTCAAAACCTCTGATCTATAAACTCTATCAACCGAAACAGTTCTATTAAAAAAAATAAAAATATTTTCAGGTTTCAATTTTCTTAATTGATATCCAAGTATTCAACATATTCACACCTATTGACAAGACAAACCAAAGCTTCTTGTTCATTAAAATTTATGGACGATTCGTGGCATCCAGCCAGAATAAATGTTCTCGTAACGGATATATGTGACGGATTTTATAAACGCTATTAGGCATGTCTGTCATGGCGACGTCTGATTCTACGCCGTAAACGTCGTAATAAAGAAATAAAATTGCTGTAATATAACTATTATTAATAGGGCTCAATCACATTAATCCCGAGTGGAAAATTTTATTGACTTTTCACATGAACGTAATAAAAAAACACCGAACTGATTTCTGATAACTCTTTGTCTGTATAAAGTTAAAAAGAGATTTCGAAAACTTAATTCAGGCGAGCTCAGCACCTGAAGTCTATAATTAACTGATTTACTTGTCGAGTGTATTTTTTGTAGAGTTATAAAGACTTTTTGCGGCGTTCCGACATTTTCAACACACGACGGCGCGAGAACCGGTACCGCATGTCGGCTCGATGGTCAGATAATAGAAATACGCTTTAATTTGTCGTTTAGTGCATAATGAGAGCGCGCCCTGTAATTACGCGGCGCCGCGGGCTCGCTCGCTCGCTGTTGACGCGCTGTTTCCACAGAACCCTACCATGATTTCTCTCAAAACCTCGCTGAATAACTCGCAAGACCCGAGTGGCCAGTTAACCGGCACGAGAAGATACAATACAGCTTTTAGTAAGTTGGATAGGATTGCAGTATTAATACATTTGTTGAAAACGTAGAAAGTATTATAAGTAGTAATATTAAAAAAAATCTTTACATTGCGAAAACATTAATGATGTTCACTAACAAGTTATGCTATTTAATAAGAAGATAAGGCATTGAATTGGTAACTGCATTGATTTTTTATATTCTTACATCATAGAAATTTAGTAAACCATTGGTAGTGGACAGCGGAGGTGAAGTCAAAAACAGCCGCAGTCGATTATAGCCGAAGGCTCTTGTCTCGCGGGGCGGCGCGGCGCAGTTTTAACATTATAAGTGTGAGACTAAATTACACAGTCCGTTTCGAGTGCCCATAGCCCACATATGTAGGTGTTAATTTTGTCATTATAAGTAATTTATGGTTCCAATAAACACGGGCTAAAATGGATGTGTCAAATTAAATGTGGCATATAAATCTCTCAGATAGCTAGCACGTTAAATGATCGCGATCTGCGTTATACAATCACTATAATACCTATTTAGAATACATAATACTGTTTTCGTGTTCAAACTTGAAAAGCATTAATAACGAATATTTAAAAATACATTATAAAATGTCTGTAGTCTCCGATTATTACTTGATTGCCCTTTTAACAAAAACAAAGAAAAGAGATGTAAATGAGAGGATAATCGGCTTAAAAGTTCGCAGATCGAATATTTATTCGGCTTCGTTGGATTTTTGAGGCGATTACGGCGATAGAGCATCGCATCCCTAAATCGACGGTTCGATCAGCGCTCGTCGTATCGGCCGCAATCAGAGGAGGCGTTTTTAATCTTTTATTCATGTGAGAGCCGCACGCCGCACAAATTGCAGGGCGGCCGACCTAATGCCTTTCAACTGCTGCTAATAACCTGCCAATTTATCAAACTCGCCTCCAGTGCCGCCGCGGACACCACGTGCCCGTCGCCTCCCAAACGCCTGAACGCCGAATCCGTCGATATTTCATTATCTCTCACGTTTAGAGCCCATTTTGACCTCAATTTGCGAATGTTTATCGCTGATTAGACGTTCCCGACGCGGTTTCTAATCGCGGCCGAAAATATTCCGATAAAACCGTATTCAACGTTCATGGGAGCCTAGCAGGTATTTTAGTTCAAATTAACATAACTGTTTATTTCGATTGCTATCTTGTCGGATTAATTTTTATGCGTAAGAACAAAGGAACGAGCCGGAATTACATAACAGCCGAACAAAATTATAACAATTAACTAAATAATTAAGTCAAATTACGATTACGAAATTATTTTGAATAGGCATAATATGACTACAATAACAATTAAGCCTATCTATTAAGCCTTTAGTGATACAAATTTGGCCAAATCTAACATGTGAAGCCAGCGCAACTACCCACACTATGAATAAATATAACCGTTGCTATGCGACTCACCTGTCAAAATCAGTGAGCCTTGACGAATCCCGGAATCCTTTCGCAAAAGGATTGGAGTCTATCTTGAGCTTAGTGATGAGCTGGTTCTGGTAGGCGGTGACGGCTGTAAAGACCGTCTCTGGGAAGATGAAGGTTCTGTGCTGCTCCCGGGACAGGTCCGTGATGGGACCACCGCCTTCACGGATCTTCACCAGGTGTATTCTAGGCTGATAGCGATGCATGGAGTTGAGCACGATCTGAAAATAATAAATAAACATTAAATTCGACGATCTTTGTGGTTCAATTGGTAAGGGCGTTGGGAGAGTTCGAATCCCGCCGACGGAGATAAAGTTTTTCAATGTTCCTGGGCCTTGGATGTGTATTAAATATGTGTATTATATAATAAAAATCTGAAATATGTGTACAGTATTAAAGTATTAAATATACACAATAAAGCAGCGGTTTTTTTAATACGTAGACTTTCTTATTTTCAACCTTCATTTCAAGTAGATAACTAATTACGTTTAAATAATTTTGTTTCTGTCAAAAAGGCACAAATTCAACAACAATAAAATTAAGATACGAAAAGCTGATTTTCGGACGTACGGTACGTACAAAAGAATCCAACGTTCATTTTCATTATCTTATTAACATACAGATAAAAACTATTTAATTACAAACGTGATAATTACTTTGAAATAATCACCGTAATATTTAAGACGAGAATCACTTGACGCATTGTGTTATTTAAAATAAAGAATTATTATGATTAGTTCTACGAATGTACCGAGCTCCAATAAGTAGTAACGGTAGCTTAATTCAGAACCTTGTTAATTAAAATGTAAGTACGTTATCTGTTTTAATGATAGAGCTGGTGATTTCTCATCGAGGAGGTACAGTGAGCAAAAAAGTTTTGGATTTGATCGTCTCAAAAAGTGGCTTTACCATGAGTTTGAAGAAATTGTATGTGTCGACAGTCGATACGTACGTACGTACTACATAATTTTTTTTAAGGAATATTGCTAAAAATCTTAATTTACTAAACTTGTTGCATTTGCATTATAGAATTTATTTTTCCTTTCCGATGCCTCGTATCTTTCAGCTTTCCGCTCTTTCTGCAAGAACAGACTCTTCATATTACAACAACCTAACCTCGTCAACCATTGTTCGTTCGCCCAATCTAAACGCGAGTAACGGTCATTAACCCTCTGTCAAAAATGTGTCATATCTATAAACCAATTCAATCGCGATTGACAACAAAGTGTAGTATTGTCATTTTATTGTTGTGAATTGCAATTTGTATTGAAATGTAAAATTTTAGATTAAGAGTTTTTTGGGTGAACACAAAATATATTGGGTTCTGTTGACTCTACATGCGGTAATTAATACTAGGGTCCGTGGAGCGATGTGACGCGCCGATAGTCGAGCCCGGCAAAACGCCGTCAGTCTGACAATACCATTAACGTTACTATTATTAATTAACCAGAATGGCTATCACAATTTCGATTACACGGGATAACGACAAATAAGTACTTCAAAGGATATGTTATAATGCAATACCACCTGCTCTATATATTCTTTTGACTTCTGAGTACTGACATTATAGACTATATATAGTGCTTTTGGTCATTCTAACACAACAACAAGTGACAACATAACACTTCGCTGTCAATCACGGTTTGTATAGAAATGACACATTTTTGACACATGGATAATGACTGCTACCGTCTCCAGTTTGACCAAATGCACTGTAATAGTAATTGAATAAAGTGCCAATACTCTATATTTTAGTGTGTGAGTTAATTTAAGAACTGTGTGGGACTCTGTGTATTACAGATTATTTCGGTAAACTCTGAAGCAAAAGTGACGTATTTACCAAAGTAGAGTAAGACTGTACTGTGATCAAAAATCATACTCTACAGAACTAATGCTCTAAATTATAATATGCGACATACATTGCTAAGATCATCATATGAGTTATTTAAGATAATATGTGAGACATGTCATGTATACAGGATCGTACTCCTTAAACTGGAGGTTATATATAGAGTAAGGGCCTGTTTCACCACTGATTGTTAAAGTTTCTGTTAGGCTAAGCACAACTTTTTTGACAGATTCTCCATCTGTTAAATAAAGTTGTATCTGTCAAATAAATACACTATCTGTAAGCGGTGAAACAGGCCCTAATATTAGTTCTTTTAACTTTTATAACTTCCAAAATCTAGCTCTCAAAACGCTCTAAAACTTACAGCCTGGATGATTTATATTCGTACATCATTAAAGTTATTAAAAACGTGAGCCGTGTCAAATGTGAGAACCGGCGGTCGTGGTCGAACTCAAAGCGGGCGGGGCGTGGTCGGTGTCATTACTGGACCTCTAATTTCCTCACCTGCGCCTAATGAAATATAGCCTCACTTATTTATTATCCTCAAGTGGTGATCACGATTAATACCCAGTAGATTGCAGCCTGATGAGATGAGATCTAATTACTGTATTCGCTGATTTTCGATAGCGGATGATATCATTCGGATTATAGGATGTATGAGTAGCTTACTTACAAATTATAGCTTTAATAGTAGATATAAATGCTAATAGAGGTAATAGGTATATTATTTAATTTTGTCTCATGTTCTGGGTACAATATAATTAGTTGTAGTACAATTTGATATGCGCTACGCCAGACACCAGAACTCTACATTACTCTCCCTATGACAAACATTATTATTTCCTTCTACATACAATTGAAACCAGGAAAATTAACAACTTCATTAAACGGATGTCTTTTTAACGTTCTTTAGAGAAATCAGTAGGTATTTCTGCTCTATCATATATGTCAATAGTTTCTAGTAAGCGGCCATAGCTTTAGGTACAGTGCCTTTAATCGATTATGATAGCGTACGACTGTACGCTTTAATAGAGAAATGTAATGGTATCACGTACGCGGCGAGGCGACGACATGGGTCGTTCTGCAGGGATGTACTGCCCACTCCCTCTCGCCGAGCGGCAGGCGATATTAATCTTTAATATAAAGCTGTAAGATAATATATTCCTTGGCGGCGTGGGGAGCGCACGTAATTGCGGTGGGGTGTGAGGGACGTAGGGAGGAGCGGCATGGCCGCCAAAGGGGACACTTCGCTCCCGACCGCGGAGCGGGGAACACGTCTTCTGTTACCCTCGTGTAGAGCCTATATATGGTTTGTTTGTTTAAACCAGTGGCTACAAAGAAAATATCGCGACAAAGAAAAGCTTAACCAGTAAGGAGCGTAATGCGAACTAAGCTTTCAAATACACATTCCTATTATGAATTTGGATTGGAAAGCTTGGTTCGAAAAAATTTGGGCCTACAATGTGTAATGAATTACAAAATCATTTTCTGATAACTTTTAATCTTTCCTTTATTTAGTTGCTTGTAATAATTGAGCGATTATTTCAGTATAAATGATGAAAATTAATTGTTCTTGTAAAACCGTAATTTGCTGCATATTAATATTTAGTAATCAACACACTAATTATAAAGTACAATAACCAATGACAGGTCAAAAATTTCCTTATAATTTCTCGAGCATAATATTATTATAGAAGCAAAATAATAATACTGCATTTGATAGAGTCTTAAGAGTTCAATTATAGTAATATTTAGTATGTCCAGATTTGTCAATATTTTTAATGTGTTAATAAGGCTAATCATAATTAGTCTTTTCTTTTATATCCAGAAAGTATATCTAATAAAGGTATTATTTTTTATACAGAAGATGTAATATTAAATTAATCTCAATCCTTCTATTGAACACTGTTCGATACACAATTTAGACCTTCGCCTCCACGTAAAAAAATAAAAAAAAAAGTAAAGGAAAATAAAACGGTGTTCAATTAATTTCTAATGGCAAGTGGCGTGTATAAAACGAGTTGGCCGTCAATATAATCTGCGCCGATATTTCGATTAGCGCGGGCTCGGGCGGATTACGGCGGATTTTCGCCTGCCGCCGACAAATTGGCCCATTTGTACCGCGCACCGGTGCCTTGCCTCCGCGCTATATAACACCTATACCTAACTTAACGGACATCCCTAAACCTATACATATATTACACCGTTCCCCATCGAAAATTATGCTCGGGATGGAATTGAAATTGCCGGTAAAGGGAGAGAAAAGATTAACTGCGCACAAAAACTAACATAAAGGTTACCACCACCTAAATGTGACATGTGTAAAGAAATTTTAAGGAAAATAATGGTATAATACAAGACAATAAACAGGTACCTTTTTGTAGAGTACAAATTACAGTAGTATGTTTTGTTGTGGTTACGATAAAGTAATAATTTGTTCGTCATTTTGCAATTTTGAATAAGCATTAACCTCAATAGTAATTATTTAAATACAATCTTATGCTAAATACATTGTAGCAACGATGTTCCGAGAACCGAGAGGCAACAGAGGAAGTGGCCGACTTGTATTAAGTAATTCGGCTCTATTAACATGTAATTTAAATGTTGTTATTATTTAATATTAATATCATAATTATGGCTGCTTATTATAGTTTTTGTATTCTAAGGTTTCGTAGATTGTACTTTAACTGTACAGTTGAAGTTACGTTGAACCATAGACCAATTATTTTATAATTATTAATTTTAATAAATATTATTGTATAATTCCTCTATGGTTGAACTTAATTTTTAAGTCATTTTTAAATTGCAGAAAAAAATAAAGCATTTTAATCAAACTATAATCTCTATTGTAATAATATATAAAAAACTTAACCATTGCTTTTCCGACACGTAATAACCGCCAGGTAATATATTAGTTGGAACTAAATATATGAAACATTCTTATTACGCATATTGGACAAGCGGACAGACAAACATTTCAAAGTAACAAATGTATTTATTTATGCAAACTCTGTTCGGCCATTTAGTATGTCAACGGTTCTCTACCTACTGTACGTAGGCGCATACAGGTGATCACACAAGTTCTTACTACAGCATAACAAACACAATATTTTGGAATTTAAACAAAAATGAAATAAACATTTACAGCCTTTCCGCTACAGTGATTATTAAATCAAAATAATTACAATCGTAAAATGTACGGTAAACATAAATAGAATAATATCTGTTCTAATGTAAATTTTGAAGATAACATGATAAATTAAAAATTACGTAGGCATATGATACTTTTAATGGGCCTATTTATCAATATAATATATTCTCAGATCGAGCATTCTTGACAAAAATATTTTCATTCAACCAATTCTTTTACAAAACTGATAATTTTATTAAAACAATATTTGCTAGTAAAGTAGGCATTAAAGTAAAAAAAACTACGGGCTCGTCAAACTTAGCCGAATGATTACTTAATATGTTTTGATCAGTGGTAAAAAAATAACTTTATAATATGCTAAAGCTACTGTACACGACTGTACGATAGTATCTAAGGACAGACAACATAGAGCTGGTAAGCGATGAAAAATGATTTTTGAGGTAGAAGATATCAGGTTCCATAATGGCCCCTACTCATGGGCAAGAAAAAAAATTATCAGAATTGAATTTTGTGGAACATACGACGAATAATGAAATAGGCACTAAATACAGGCTGATTATAAATGTATAATAAAATTCCTTATGAATTAAGACGATTCACGATGCGTAATAAGTTAAACACAGTAGCCATTTTAATATCGTGTTGAAAAAAGTTGAGTAAGAGTTTTGCATAGCATTATCTAAATCCTTTGCAAAGATATAATCGAGGAACATGACAAATACATTTTACCGAATTACGCCTTAAGAACCTTAGTAGGAAAAATGCTTCTACCTTGACAATTTTATCATACTGAATATCATTTTTAATTTATTCAAGCATACATGATTGATCGCGTTAGGCTACGTTCACATCGACGGCGACGCGTTTTTGTTCTCAATATTATATAACTTATAGACTGAGAACTGTTTAGTATTTTGGTAATTGTGAGTATAAGTACTCACGAGAAATCAAGCTGCAAATCATAATTAAATTAAAATTAATAATAATAAATTAGTAACGAGTGTGCACACCTCCTAAGATAAACATTTAAAACCTGTCATTAAAATACTTAATGCCAGCATATATACGTTCATCATATTAATATCAATAAAATATGAAATAAAATACAAGCTCGTAAAGAAAGTGACATGGGCAGCCGAGTGTAAAAACAGGTAAATTGTCGTTTAACTAGAGACCCGTGTGTCGCGCCCGTCACCCAGGGAGCGACGATAAACGTCATCTCGGAATGAAAAAAAGAAAAAGACGCACTAAAAATATATCGCTCACCGGCTCGTTAGGGCGCGTTATACTGGACGCTATATTAAATACTATCTAACATAAATATTTGGCCATAAAAAAGCCATGAAACGCTATCTAAATAAATTGACAATTACAACTAGCGTTTGACATAAATTGGATTGACTCTATTAAGCTATCGCACTTATTTGAATATTTATATTAGTCACATAATATTATAATGACACGACATTATATTAATTGATTGCGGTGAAATTTATTGTAAAGGTCGCCACTCACCAGTTAGTGCTAATCCTTGTTCAGTTAAGCTGATTGCGTATCAATTTTTAGGGTTTTTTTTTTCAGGCTACAGCATTTTTATAACAATATCATTTTCGTAACAAAATACTAAGTATTTAAATTTTGCACATCTTCAAAATCCACTATGAAAACTTAGTCAAATCGACATCCATAGTATTCTCACGTAAATAAATAACAACGAAACGGGCTAGTACTCTGAGGTCAGTAAAATGGATGTTTTAAACTCCTAAGCGCGATATAAATTTAAACTATGTAACTTGAGAGGGCGATATGTCGCGGCGGACCCCTGCCTGGAGCCGCGAGCGCCCAGCCAGGGCCGGCGTTAGACCTACCAGTGTCGGTGAGATTTCTTCGGCACACCGTAACTTCAGTTTAAAAAATCGTCTAGGTGCCCATTTATATGGCGTGTGGCGAGCCCCGGGTGCCCCCGTTAACGCCGCTACTGCGCCCAGCTCCGCTCGCCATCATTACGCTTGATTAATACGATTTGTCCTATCATTGGCATCGCGTCATAACACCCGACGCGGGCCATAACTCTGTTAAACGAGCACACATCTTCACAGTGAAACCGATAATGTATTTGCATACAATGAACTCGAAAACTACCGGTCGTTCCCTTCCGAGGGTCGCATTCCGAAGGAGACAAATTATTTCGGGCGAGTGAAAGGATCCAAGCATCGTGTTTGGAAACTAGAATTCCTTTGCTAATTTAAATATGTTAGTATTCCTGGATGTCCTAAGCTTTAGGGACCATCTATAAAGTACGTCACACGTTAATGGGATGGGGGTCGTTAATGTGTGTCGTGTCTTATGTTCCTCAGTTTTGTGACTTCACATGTCAAATTTTCAAATTTAATCATAAAATTTTAAAAATTGACGTGATTTAAATTGCAAAAATTGTGAAGTCAAAAAATGGTCGGTGGGGTCGTCAGAAATGAAGACATAAGTGGAAGAAGCGGGTAACTAACATTTAGAAATCTGCCGGATTTTTGCGTAAATGCTTTAGGACCAGAAAAAATGTTTTGGAATTAAAATAATGTGGATTTGTAGCTATATAAGCTAGATAATGAAATGGGTAAGTTACAAGATTTGTTACAATTTCATAGTAAAACATGTAATGTTTTGTATGACATTATGGATTTTGAACATCGCTTCTGTTGCCAGCTTTGTTAACCTTTGTTACTTCGGTTTTTGATGTTGGCTGTTGTTTAAAAAACCGGCCAAGTGCGAGATGGACGCGCGCACAAGAGGTTGCATAGCAGTACAAAGCAAAAAATTGGATAAACGCATTTTTGAAAGTTTTAAATGTATAATGTTATGACAATGCAAAAATTTATAAAACAAAGTCATAAAATAAAAATGAGTTGGTGGGAATCGAACCATGGCATCATAGAACTAAAGCAAACACCCTACTAACTTCGTCGCGCCGCTAATGACAAACGCGTCGAACTTATCGTTATTATTATACATCTTATTATAAATCCAAAACACAGAAAACATATATGTTGTATTAGAGCCACCTTTAAATATTTGATTTATTTTGTTTTCAGTATTTTATGTTATAGCGACAACAGAAATACATATTCTCTGAAAATGTCAACTCTGTAGCTATTACCTTTCTTGAGACAGACGGCGGATAGACAGACAGACGGGCAAACTGAGAGACATCGAAGTCTTAGTAATAGGCTCCCATTTTTACCCTTTGGGTACCCTAAAAACTAAATAGATTGTAGCAAGAACAGGATCAAATAGTGTTTCCAAAAACTATAAACTCACGTTAATTATAATGCCATGTAATTATTTATAGTAGAGAGATGATAGGTTGTAGTTTCGCACCTACAATGAATGTGTATTTTAGGTCAGTCCCATAAACCGGTACATTTAACGATGCAGTTTTGACGTCTCGGGTGACAACGGGCATTCTCATAAATACTTAAACGCGTGCAAAACAAATGGTTGTAATTTCAATACGCAAAGCGAACGTGTTTATATTTTAAAACCAACAAAAAATATTAGATACGACCCACATAAATTACGCTTCATTTTAAAGTATTAATTTCAAGAAATCCGTTTGTCAGCTATCTATAAATCGAAGATAATTAATTTGTGTCATCCATTTGTCAGCACAGCAGTGTGTCTGCTACTTTATTGGAGGTGGTGGAATGGCTTTCATTATTTTGTCGTATAAAATTATTTAAAAGTAAAAATATGTACGAATATTCTTGTGAGCCTGCCTTAGAAAGATCATGTTTTTCCAAGAACTCAAGTAGGGCTGTTTTATCCTTTCAACTAAATATATGCCAAAAATTAAGTCAATTGGTTGATTCGTTAGGGCGTAAAGAAAGAAAGAACAAACAAACCTGCGTCGTTTTTCGAAGTAGCCTTTTCTTACGTAGATACGACTAATGAAAGAGCTAACAATAAGTGCTCACCAATTAAGATTAACATGCCTCAGTGAAATTGACACTCAAAATATTAAATATCCTTCGACGTTATCCTCATAAGTAATTTCTATACAACATTTGAAAACCGCGTCCGCTCAGCAAATTTATTATAAACGTATCGATAACTCTAAGCCAAGTATAAACTTAAAAACCGTTCGTTCTGACAATGAAACACAGTAAGTATTCCTAAAGTTCTTTATTATAACTAACAAAGGCTGTTTAACTTGATGGCTAACCATATTCATAATGCGACTAGATCCGAGCAGCCACGTTTAGCATTATCATAAAAAGAATTATTGCAAATTGGCATGCGGATGATCCACCTCTCTGTTATTATCCACCATCTGGTTTCTCGAACGTTCTCCGCTAAGGAGCACGCTAATGATAGTAGCGGAATGGTTAAGCATTTCAACATATTATATATTTGAAGCCAATTCTGTTGAAACTATTGATTATACCCCGGGTACCACTTAGAAGAACGCCTAAACATTTGTTCGTGAATTGGACGACAGTTTGGAGTTTAAGAGAAATGAATGGTACAAGGTTTTATTGCGCTATTTTATGATATGCGGTTTGTTTCTTTAGTTTGTTGGTGCTAAATCTTCGGGTGCGTTGTTTTGATGGAATGGCTGGTATAAGAGGAGCCATTCATCTCAGTCTTTAAAAATACTTAAGTTAGAATATATTATTAGAGATTATTATTTAAAGTACCATTAGGTATTAAGTAACAACAATTAATTCACTAAAACATGTTTAAGGTTAAATGGTTAAAAAAACCTACCAATAATAACTACTGTAAAAGTTTAAAAGTATCTAAATATCCAACATAGAATTAACAAATTCATATGTCCTTAAATTCATTTTCCTTTTCCATTGTGAGGCACATAATAATATAGTCGTTAGCTAAATTTGATAAAGTTAATACTGTGAATAACAAATGTAATGTGTACACCCGAGCCACATCCGTCGATAGCCCCTCACTTAGCCCTCACAAATACTCACATTAAAGGCTTATTATGACATAAAAAATATTTATGATGTTCCTGTCGAATAAAGCTATTAAGTGCCTATTTCAGGATATATGTTCTCAAACATTTTGATGGACAGTTCTTGTTGCTGTCGGAATTTTCGGAAAGAGTACTTTCTACGCTTTATTAAAGCAACAGCTATCGTAGTCAATGAAAAAAATTATAATTCAAATTATTATCTTACTGAAATCATTGATATAATTATTTATCTTCGTCGTAAGTGAAATAAGGTTTGCAAAAATAGCATTTCTTTTGATCCCTATTCCAAATCCAGAATTTCGCTTTTGCCTGCTATGCTACATTTTTTTATGAAATTAGGAGGAAGCGAGCAGACGAATTACCTCATGGAAAGCAACTGCCGACGCCCATGGACAGTGTAGGAAAGTTGAGCCTCCGTTATACTCACTCACTGGATGAAACGCGCCAGTTTTCCGAGAGGTCGTGGTATATCTAGGGCCAGGCCGGCCTATTCATGCCGAAGCGTGGCTCTTCCACGGCAACATTTTTGCAAGAATATCAATTGTGCTTAGTGATTCAGTCGGCCTCGAGATGCACGCGCATTACATTACGACTCGACAGTTACATAAAACAACGCCTTAAAAGTGCGTCGTAAATGGATTACAGTGTTACTGTTACTCACAAACTATATCTCTTAATACTATAATTACTCGTGCCTCTTAGAGAGAAACTGGTGAGGACCAGCCATTACAGTTCTGTTTCTTACATACTTTGTTGGGGCTTTAGATATACACTAGATAATGGCCACGACTTTGTTGCGCCAAAATTCGTATCGCACGGGTGTCGTGCATTTTTTCGAGATATCAATTCAGCGGTTTGGACGTAATATATAAAAGACAGATCGACGGACACTTTAAAATTTATAATACGGTATGGATAGTAGTTAATACTATTGTAATTTGTAAGGGCGCATCTAGATTAGCCTCACGTGACAGTGACAAAACATGTGAAAATGTGTATCTACGATGAGAACAAACCGTACATCTGAAAACGTCGTAGTCACGTTTACTCAGATGGTTTTGCTACAGAAATAAAAAAAACATCGAAATACAATTTCCCAAGAAAAAAATTAAACGGGCTTAGTATTAAGACGGCGATAAAAGCAATATTGACTATTGGATAATTCCGTTTTATACTTGATAGTAAGCTACTAATCGGTTTATTTTTTAAACATACATACCATATTATATTTGTAAGCTTTTGTAGTAGCGAAAACACGATAGCTTAAAATTTTCTCGATAAAAAAATCACAAAGATGCCTCTAATTTTCAAGCATATTTCTTTGTTTCGCCCGAGACTTCATTGCGCAAAAACTAGTTTTATCGCACTAGTTATAAAGCGATAATTATAGTATTTTATTGGTATAAAAACTATAAAAGGTTGTCAAAATTTATCATTTAGTTACGGAATATTAGAAGCTATGTAGATTGTTATTTAAGATTAAAGCTGTAACAAATTGAGGTTTAAGAAAGCCTTGACCGATGATAAAATCGCATTTTCTAAATGGACACATTTATCTTGATATAACGAAAAAAAAATTTCTACATCTAAGATTATAGTACACCTGCTTTTGTAGGTATTTTATTAATCAGGATAACTGCCATATACAAATCATAATAATTTTTTTCTTTTACTTTATACAAATCATAATGATTACTTTGTTAGGAATCATCTTTCATTCAGTCTGTATAGACTTACTAACATAGAAGATTGCTAACTTCTAACATAGAAGAAAGAGATACAATAGGAAACGTATTACATTTATTTTATATATTTTGCCTTACAATGAATATGTAGTATTTTTATAATGATATTTAGTTGGCAAGCGGTCTGCTCGTGGGTTACCTGATGGAAAGCAACTGCCGTCGCCCTTGGACACTCGTGACATTCGAAGAGTCGCAAGTGCATTGCCGGCCTTTATCCCTCGGGATTAGGGAAGTTGGGTAAACACGCTGAACGAAACACAGCACAACGCCGTTTTACGCCCGTTTTTCTGTGATTATTTTGTCGCCGTAAGATTCATTTTCGCAATAACACTATCAAACGGATATGACTGTTAAATATTTAAACATTGTTAACTATCAATCATAAAACACTACTGAGAATAATGATTGTACGTTTTATTTTTAACTTGATTGTAACATCTTAAAAAGAATCCGTCTTGATGAAATCCTCCAGGAATAACAATATTAGCGGTTAAAGATATATTTATACAGACACCAAAATACAGACTTAGGCTTAATTTGCGCTCCAAGTCTCTCACAAATTACTAGATTTGTAATTTTTGGAAGAAATAAAGATTATTATTATTAAAACGTGCATAATTAACATCAGTGGCTTATCGTCCAAAATTATTTGAAAATTTACAACCATACCCGTTTTATAGTACTCTTACGGTATTTGAAATCTTACCGTGACTTAAATAACACTACCAAAAATGCAACAAAGATGCAATTAATACTCAAAAGGCACAAAATATAAACCAAAAATTAGACTAATTATTTTTACGACTTTAAGTGAAAATTATTCTAATTAATACGAATAATAAAAATAATTAATGACATGTTTATGTATGTAATTGTCAGGTTACATACTATAATTGTAGGGAAAAAACACGAAAGTTCAGATAATGAGTTCTCATATTACTTTTGTTCCTTTTATAATACTCACCTTAGATATAAGTATATGATAGAATATTATAATGCATATTGTTAGATGTAGTCACTTACATAACAACGTAACCAAAAGTTAATAATAGAACTCACTCGGGTGAATGTTCATTTATATAAAACTTTTAATTTACCTAAAAACATCCCCATGCCAAATAAAAAGATAAAAAACTGTGAGTCGGACTCGCGCTCGTAAGGTTCCGTTCCAGCATAGACAAATTATTTATAATTATAATGTATAATTTCTCTATGGTTCCAGTAAAGAGCAGAATTAGTAAACGTATTTACGAAAGAACCCGTTCACTTCATATCAAATGATAGCGCGATGTAGACGACATTTGAGCGACACCTATTAACAAAAGACCAAAAACTGGCTAAACATCACGTTTCTTGTATGAGAGCCCTTCTTAAATATTTAACTTAATTTGTTTTTACTATTTGTTGTCAAAGCGGCAATAGAAATAAAATTTCAGCTCTCTAGTTTTTTACCGTTCTTGATATACAGTTTGGAGACAGACAGACGGACAAACAGACAGAGAGACAGAAGAACAGAAGAACTATAATACTTTACCCTTTGGGTACGAAACTCTAAAAAATTACCTGTCGCTTTCAATTTGCTTTGCTATCAAGAAGCTTTCCTGAACATTTATTTGTTTAATTCTTTTTAAGTTTTTTAAATATTTGAATGGATATATTTTAAATAAAATAATAAGTTATAGAGAACAAGAGCGGGAGAGTTTTTTTTATTTTTACCGGTTACTTAAAAAAATCAAACTATATAGGTACACATCGGCTAAACTAGTTTAGAGTTTCTGAAGACTGACGTACGAAAATATATAATATTCCTAAAGTATAGAGTTTGATTTCGCTTGCAACAGCTTTCAGGAAGTTCCACCATTACGATAGATTTTATTTCCACGTTTGGTACATTCTGATCACTGCGGGGTATCATGGTCATAATAATATATTATTACTTATTAATTTATTTTAATGATCAGTAACACACGGGCTTACTTACGGTTTCGAAATAGTATTGAAGAATCAATTTATTGAAAGTTTAATTTTTTAAATTAAAATTGCATTTGCATTATCATTTATAATTTAAAAGGAAAGTTTTCAAATTATAAGTTACAATTATACACGTGTTTAGGTCTCATGATCAAAATCTTTTTCGCTACTACAATTGTGTGAAACCACATCTACAGAATTTTTGAATTTGGAAAGTTTCTTCTGTGTTCAACTTATAGTAGCCAGACTATAAAAACTTACATATACTGTATGCAATACTTAGTAGCTAGTACACAACTAAGGACTTGTTTCAGTACTTCCTTATAAGTGTCGTATAGGCTATTCACAGCTTATACCTCATACCTATATCTTATAAGTATGTACAGATAAAGTACGTAATGTAGAATCTGTCATAGAAGTTGTGGATAGCCCAACTTACACCCAATAATTAGTTAAACTGCCCATCTTTTTTAAATATACCAGATAAATCAAAAATCAATAATATAAGTAATATCTAATAAACAAATATGCATATTATAACTCATAAGTAATGATTCAACTAAAAACATTGAATATGAAATAACAGTAGAACTAAACCAAGATGAAAACATTAATATGGCAGCGCCTCACCTGTCGGTTTTATAACTCATATTTTGTTACCATTAACGATGTGAAAATGTTAATTATAATTTAAAATGCAAACCAATACAGATATTGATTGAGATCATTATTTGTTAAAACAAACAAGCTGTTTTATTGTATTTCATTATAGACTCGCGATGTTGATTAACTTACTGCTTACTTCTCTACGTTAGTATACTACTGAGAAATAGATCTAGAGAATACTTAACTCCTTAGTTTGTTGTAAAGATTATTTTAATAAAAAAAATTAAAAAGTAGCAATATTTATGCTTGTTTTATATCTACGCTAGATTTTTTTTATCTAAAAACTTTTTGTTCCTATAGTCCATAAATTTTATAAAACATTTTAAGTTTGAGTTCTTATTAAAAGTTTCTTCTAGAGTCGGGTCACCTAAAACTGCATTTGCTTGATATTACCTAATAATACCTTATTCATAACAATATTTAAACAGTGTTTAACTAATCAAGGTTCGCAATCTCTTTTCTAGAAATACTGAAAACGTCACACTACCGAAAGGGACAGCGAACTTTGATTAGTTAAGCATTGCACAAATATTTTTATGAATAAGGGTGTTAATATTAACATTGAGATTCGATTCGCGCTCAGCCGCTTATATTATATCGATACTCGTTAGACCGTCATCAGGTTTATTTTATTCAACATGGGACTCAAGAGGGCAATTATATTACACTTAACATGTGTACATAATGTTACTAATCGCTGCCTCTCCCCGATTATTCCGTTTACGAGCTCATTTCGTGTCTCCGGCTTACACAAACATGAGAAATGCCGTATACACTTTGTATTTAGAATAATAATATCGTAGTTGCAGTAGCTGCATATTATGATGTTCTTCCTAGCCGATTTCGGCTACGGCGACTGTTTTATGGCTTAATCATTGAAATTAATTCAGATTTTCAGCTCTTCGTCGGTGTGCTCTTTGATGACTGGCGTATCCACTTTTTGCCGAGAAAGTTCTGTCACATATAGGGCACGTTAGTTGGCCGTTTACGTGATGATAGTTAATAGCCGCTGGTGGTCTGGCCTTTATCTGGTCTCGTTTAGTGTCTAAATCTGCTCCTGCATATTATAAGGTGCAAAACAATAATACTTTTTAACTATGGCGCTACAACTTTGCTCGATGCTTATAAAAACTACATAAAAAAGTTTCGTATTTCACGGCTACTCTCACAGTGAACTCTCCAAAAAATATACAATAACTAAAGTTACTAAAGACTGAAAAATTTTAACCACGGTAGTACAAATTAAACAATCAAAATATTCAACAACAAATATTTAAATTATCATAAATTAATTAAAGAGCACGTTGATTGTCCAGTTGCGGTAACAGACGCCGCACATAAATCATCGCCGCCATCATTAATACCTGTTACCTTCACTATTTACATATTTTCATTAATTCTACCTTTAATACTAGATTACGCGTACCCAAAATAAACAATGATAAGGAAATCACTTTTCTAATCACTTGATAAGTAATCATTGTAGTGAGAAGAATGCCTTGCTAAAAACAGCTGATAACGATGAGAGTAAAAAGGAACCATGACTTGACTTGAAATCACATTCATTATAAACTACCTCTGCCCCGCGGTGTTAACCGCGGTTTATAGGTGAAAATAAAATGTAATATTTTCTCATAATAAAAAAAGTAGCCAAAGTATATGTTAATCCATCCTGGATTACTACCTGGACCAGCTAGCGCCTTTCCAAATTTTATCAAAATCGGTTTAGCCGTTTAACCGTCGAGAAATATCGAACAAAGACACTCACAAAAATCAAATCAAAATCAAAAATCTTTTTATTCAAAATAAGTACTTTAAGTACACTTTCTGAACGTCGAAACTAGGGGACTACCACCGGTTCGGGAACTAACGCGGCGAGAAGAACCGGCGTAAGAACAAACACACAATCGTGTGTAATATTAGTAAGATAGGCCAAATCTAGGAAAACAGAATACTCACAATAATCTATTATTATGTTTCTTAGAAGATGATAATCAAAACAGGACAAATTAGTGAGAGAACAAAAAAATACTATTAAGAAAACAACAAAAAAAACAGAAAACATTAGACTTTAAAAAATTGCTATATTTTAGTCGTAGGTCAGTATACTCGTATAATTAACATAATGGAGGCAAAATAGCGGCTGTCGACTATTTTCGCCTCGTAAAGTTTTGCCGCATTACACTGCAATATGCACTTTCATTATAAAATATTACTAACGAAATTGTAGCACGAATTAATGAAGATAGAACATACTAGGAAAAGTCGAGAGTCTTAAACCGTAAAGAAGGTTTGTTTGATACGTCATATAAAAAGAAGAAAAAATAATAACGCAAAGAAAAAAGGGAACACCTATCTTATCGTAACAGAAGATTCGATGTTTCACAAGACAAAAGCTAAAAAATTAAAATATTCTTGCTTGGTTAATTTAACCTGAAAACAAAAATTAAACTTGCGTGATAGTTAATCTGTAACGGTCACCGAACATATGCACAGTAAATTATGTTAAGTTACTTTCACATTCATTGAGAAAAGTAAGTTTATGCACAACAATACGAATCATAGACAATCAGGCATTTACATAAAACCTATTTCCAATAAAAATCATAATGCATGTTTTTTTACCGTAACTAATTAAATCTAGTGATGAGATTTGTCGCATACGGTATGCGAAAATAACAAGAGCAGTGCTATTAAAAAATAACCAAAATGACGAGATTCAACAGATATTGTAATTTAGTAATTCTTAAACTCAGTAAATAAGCCGAGAATAAACCTATCGTCAGAAACGAATCAGGTAATGATACGGAAGATGTGGTGAAGAACCGAAGTACAATGCAATTCATTACAGAAGGGTTACAATAGTAAATAATTAAAGATAGATCAAGCAAATTAATAATAGGAATTCACTCACGCTCTGCAAGGAATGACGAATGAGAGGGCAGCGGAATGGAACAGACAGGGCGTGGTTTTGTGATGGATGGAGCGGTCCCGACGAAAAACGCACCTAGCACTAATTGGCTTTCCCATAAAGCAAAGACTGATAACTATCACATTCGTCATTTTGAAATAACCTTACACAACGAATTTGTTGGCCGGTCATGTTTGAACGTAATTATGGAAAAAATGCAGAGGTTCTGTAAGTCCTTTAAGGTATAAAATAAGATCAGAATTTTAGATTTGACTTGCATTTGCAAATATATTGATACATACATAAACTACTTGCTGTTGTTGATAAATTATAAAAACAAGTCTAAAACATATCCCTTACGGGTGCATTAGATAATTTAGATTTACATAACAATTATACTAATTGATCATCTATAAATTCGTATCATCTGTCCTCATGAAGCCATAAACATGTTTGATTATGCTCAATCGTAATATAAAGTAAAACCATATAAATATGCTATCAGATAAAAACGCAATATAAATCTTGAACGGGATTTAATCAGTCTTTCAAACACAAGCAGGTGCTGCCAATTGCACAAGCGCGGATCAAACGAACCGTCCACTGGGCGGTTGTGTTAAAGTCATGGACGAACAGCCGACGTGCTCTTAATTTTGTTATTTATGAACAATTAGGTGCACACGAATAAAATAATTTTAATAAACTTAATTTACAGGCAGTCATTAACGTGGAAACGACTAAAATTGATGAACCGCGACTAATAGCGGTCGTAGTTTCGACCCTTACACGACAAACGGTCGCGAACGTGATATTACCGACAGTTGTTTTAAATCCTCCTTTTAAGGCTTATACATTGGCTAGCGAGGTACGCCTAACCTCTTTCAAGTATGTTAAAACATTAAGCACAGTAGCTATAATAAAATATAAATTCTAGAATGATCTTCATTCTTTCATTGCTAGCGAGAATTTTTCTTTAAGATTATAGTTAATCAAAAAAAAAAAATTCCGTGAAAATCTATTTTTTTGTAAAAATCTGGAATAACTAGGAAACTACCTGGTTAAGATATTTTATTACAATACAATAAAAGTAACACTATAATCCAGAAGTTCTTATTTCTTGTTTTTATTAACTGTATATTAATATTTTTCTGTTAGCGGTGGGGAGATTTTGAAACTCCAACTATATACATAACGTATGGTCAAGGCCGTTGGCACATGTATTCCCCTTAAAATCGACTCATCAATTCATGTCGTAATTGTTTCTTCTGTCGTTTTCACTGCAGAAACTGTGAAATTATTTTCTATCCGCATCAGACAACATTATTAGAGATCCAATTACAAAATGATTGATTACCGGTGTCACAAGAACTATTACGACAAAAAAGAAAATAACACAGCGAAGAGTATTCGCGAGATGAAAACACGAGTTCAATTGCCGGTACGCGAGCTAAACCAGCTTACGATTTCTGGTGCGCGTCGGGAACTCATAGGCGGAGAGGTCTAGGTGAACTGGCGCGAGTGACATTTACATCGGCACCTGCGAGGTTGATGGTAGCGAGCCGGCTGTCGCGGCGACATGTGCGACTAATTTGTTGGCAACACACTCATTATGTCCCGCCGCCCGAGGTGTCGCCGACACCGCCAATTTCACTCATAATTCTATAAAATTGCCACACGCATCAGGAAGTCGCTATCTCAATGATGTGACACCGCGTCTTTGTTGAACGTTTTGCATGTTTTATTTAAACTTTGTAAATACTGACATAGATTTTGAGGAACGATTTTCGTAACTTGCTTGTAACCAAAATATTGAGATCGTAATGATAAACTTTACCAGCTTGAACTAGTCTCCTGCTTAAAGAAAAGTGTTTTAAATCTGACCTGTCCATTTTTGTCCATCTCGTTGTTGGTGAGCTTGACCTTCTCGAAGGAGACGACCTGCTTGCGCAGCTGGTCGCCGGAGAAGGGCGAGTCGGGGTGCGGGTAGAGGCGCGCGGGGGCGGGCGGGTCCGCCTTGCCGGCGACGAGCCA
>JAOTAV010071804.1:0-13434 GCA_026546445.1 Cyclargus thomasi | reverse complement strand
CTGATTGGACTACATCGTTTTTCAATAACGTAAGATTTATTTAATTAAATAATAAAAAACCATGCATATTCCTTATTTCGGCCAGCAAACTAAAAAGCTCTCCAGCTTTATATTATTTCACTTCAGCAGACTTCAATTTGGCATAAAGGCTCTTAAATTTTATAAAAAAAACATAGACGTCAACCACAAACTATGTTTTGTGTATGATTATCGTGTCATGTCAAAGTATTGTAGCGTGCGTAGCGTTTTATTTATTAAAAATATGTAAGATATAAAGCATATTTTGAAATATTATTGGTATTCCACACTCCCCCTCCATATCAACTACAACTGGAAGAAATTTCACGGTATTACATCTATCTGCGTCTTTCGTAGAAAGGGGTACAAAGTTTTCCGCTCGCGTATTGATATATAGATAGACAATATAAAAATAGACAATAATAATAGAAATAATCATAAGAAGATAATATACCTCGTTAGACATTAATATTTCCTTATAATATTATGTCCGTGTGAATCTCTTACTATCCAAATGACATAACCGTTATAAATTAACTGGGATCGTTAACCTTTTATAATTTTAGCACCGATTGTGCTATCTCTAAACATGTTCGTATCTCTACGCTTATATAAGCACAAATATTTGTTTCTTAAATGACGAAAACAATGTACTTTTGCTAAGACTTTCTTTTAAATAAAGGGCTTCCCAAAAAAATTACGTGTTAATCTTTGCATTTTCTAGTTTTATTCGTTCGTTTAGCTTAAGTTTTATTTATTTTCATTTATTTTTAAATACGCTTCACACCACTTCAATCTGCCCCGTGCTAAGTACCCGAAGGACTTGTGTTACAGGTACCAGACGACGTTAATATATTTAATACTTTTATACTATACACATATTTAAGATTTTTGTTATATAATATACATATTTAATACACATCCAGACCCAGGAACATTGAAAAACTTTCTGTTTCGTCGACGGGATTCGGCGTGAGCTACCAAAGCGCTCAACCACTGCGCCACAGAGGTCGTCGAATAATAAGTTAAATAAAAGTCAAAGTGATTGACTTTGTGATTCAACAAAGCACAGTCCTAACCTCTGGATAATGGATATGGATATTTGGCATATAAGTTGAGGTTCTAAAGAAAGCATCTTCCTTAAAATTATTAAATTCTACCTTATAAAGGTGGATGCACGACTCTCAGAACGTGAACGAGCCAAACGCGCCGCAGGATACCTAAAAAGGTCGGAAAAGCAGGGAACAGCTATATTATTCGTTTTGGTACATTTTACTCAAAATCGAATACTTAGTTTTGATAAAATAGTTATCTACTTGAAGTATCGATTCAAATTAATTGTGAAATCGACTGTTTTGCAAAATCAGTAGTTATTTACAAGAGATATGACAAAATTGCCCTTAGCAATATTGGGAAGAGACCTTTTTAGGGCGGCAGGAAACCAATTTTCAAATTCGATATATAATACGTGCGTTCACCATTAAGGATAAAGTAGGAGATAAAAGTTTGCATAAAAATACATCTTAACGTGAGCGAAGCCACGGGCGAAAGCCAGTATAGCTATGAACAAGGTGTTTGACTTGTATGTGGCAAAAGAAATTGTAAGTGTGAATGAATATCATAATAAATCATAATATTTTGTGTAACCTTGTCTACTGTTTGGTGTTTTGTAACAATAGAAATCGTGTTAGCACATGTCATGTCTACTGAACATTATGATATTATGGCTTCTGTGAGGTCACTGACCGTTAATATTTGGAAAAAAAAATTGAATGATAATTATTATTAATTTAGTGCCTGTTTCGCCGCTCACAGATAGTCTATTTATTTGACAGATACAACTTTGACAGATTTCGTATAGAAGATCTGTCAAAAAGTTGTGAATAGCCTAACAGAAACATTAAAAGTAAGCGGTGAAACAGGCCCTTAATGTTGATGGTAATAACATGCAATAGCATCATAAACATAGATTTAAAAACTTTGGTCTCTTCCATATCAGTGGTATCGTAGCTTATTATTATCGAGCATATAACCAATAGAGAAGTAATGTGAGCCATCCGTGTCCTAAACTTATCAGCGTTGGCACTGATAAATTAACCACCGACCAACTAACGCTCGCACTAAAACACGCACCAATAAGAGACCTGTGTGTACGTACCCCGATACCTCCGACCAATCAGAACGCAGATTTGGGCGGATATTTTTAGCGAACGAGACTAATAACATTTCCGCCAACCAAACCAAAAGTGGTTCTATTCTCAATGCTTATTAAGGGCGTTCTTGACGGCGTGAACAAACATCACTCAACGGTGATGTTTGTTCACATGTTTGTTCATTTCAATCTTACGCTATGAATTGAAGGTGCATTTTAGATATTAATGTTGTAAATGGTCGTGTTTGACAAACCGTTTGTCAAACACGAACTGGATGCACTCCAAAATTCACCCTCAGTTCATGGCGTAGATTGATTTGAGGGTGCATCTTAGATATTAATGTTGTAAATGGTAATAATAATATAATATAACCTGCAACCAAAGTGCACCTTTGCGTGATGTTTGTTCCCGCTGTATAGAACCTTATGGTTGGATAATAACTATCATAGCGAAAACCTCAAAATATGCACTCTAATCTGTCCGCAATCCATGTTCGTTTCCTAGTTAATTACTGATTTATTATATAAATATATTTGTAGTTACGCAACGTCAACTCCGAGCTAAATTGAGATTGTAGAATCTGTTCTAATAATAATTTATAAAATTAGGAAATGTCTTCTACTTGCGTAATTCACTTTCGACTAATTAATCAATAGATAAGTTATTTAACGATCCATGTTCTGTTCTCTATAGCCTTCTATTATACTCTGTGGGATCTTTAACACTATGATTTTAATCTATTGTTAGTTAAGTTTCAATTTTCACGGCTCTTAATTATCTTAATTGGCACTTGTTTGCACGAGTTGTGTCATAGTTTTTAAAGGTCACGAATTTGAGTTCATTTGAAGTCATCAGACGACTTCTGTGACTCAGTTGGTAAGCGCGTTGGTAGCTTAAGCCGGGGGTCGCGGGTCCGAATCCCGCCGACGGAACGAAAAGTTTTTCAATGTTCCTGAGTCCATAGACAAATTCTGGGTCTTGGATGTGTATTAAATATGTGTATCATATAATAAAAATCTTAAATATGTGTATAGTATAAAGGTATAATATTTCCATTGTCCTGTAACACAAGTCCTTCTGGTACTTAGCACGGGGCCAGACTGATGTGGTGTTTAGCGTCCATAGATATTATTATATTATTATTATTTGAAGTCATCATTATCACCCTATCGTTGTCGACTGCTGAATGTAGACGCCAACCATCCCAATGCTAAGCAGCCCCCATGCTACCTTCTTCAAGTTGGTCCATGATGTTGCAGGGCATCTAACGACCTCTGTGGCTCAGTTGGTAAGGGCGTTGGTAGCTTAAGCCGGGGGTCGCGGGTTCGAATCCCGCCGACGGAGCAAAAATTTTTTCAATGTTCCTAGGTCTTGGATGTGTATTTAATATAGAATAAAATGTCATATAATAAAAATCTTAAATATGTGTACAGTATTAAAGTATTAAATATATTTCCGTTGTCTGGTACCTGTAACACAAGTCCCTCGGGTACTAAGCACGGGGCCAGACTGACGTGGTGTGAAGCGTCCATTGATATTATTATTATTATAAAATAGTTCAAAGTAGTTTAAATCATGATTAATGTCGAACATTCACAAAATCAATAGCATTTACTTGAACTGAGAATGACAACATAATGTTAAGGTCTGTCCACACTAAGCGGATTTGGTACGGAATGAAGTGAGCTAGCGAGTGACATTAGTATTATTTTGCCCGAAACTTTTGTCAATGTCATGCGCTAACTTATTATTCTTACCAGAAAACTTATCACCAGAAAAAGTAATTTAAAGCATCTAAGTGATAATAATAATAATAATCATTTTATTTCATACCTTAAAATATAAATCCAAAAAAAACCCGATAATCTCGAAAAACCCGGGTTTCCATTTTTTAGACCCCTGTATTCCCGGGTTTTCAAGTTCCGGGTAAACCCGGTCTCGATGCCCTAAACGCGTCCAAATTATGAATTAACTTCCCTGATTTAAGGATAAGGCTTTAAATATACCGTTTCATTCTTTTATTACATTATTTCTTGTGACTTTATAGTATTGAAAAAAATTAATTGAAATTCTTAAATCGTACGTATATACGACGGACCTTCGCTATTTAGTCACTTTATGTCAATTTAATGTTCCTCGACGAAACACAGCGGAAGCTGCTTTACTCCGGTTTATGAGGCCGTGGTATTCCTCCGGTCAGGCCGGTCTATTCGTGTCGAATGGTTGTCCTTTACAAACGTCACACTTAAAGAAACCATCGCCTCATGTCTTTGCCAAGTGCATAAGCCCTTACAATCGAGTTAAACTCGCGATCAGTCAAAACCACGTTTGATTCGAGACTTGGAGCCCTACTCTCAAACGGCATATTGGAAATTCTCGGACTCGACCGAATGTTGGCGTCCTACGTACTATTGTCGTTGTAAACGTCATTTAACATTTTATAAAACAAGACGCGTTATTTCGATTCATTTGTTTAAGGCTAGCTGCTAACGTACGTTTTCCGGATTACGTTTCTTGATGCGGAATTCTGCATTCGGACACCCGCCTTGAATCCCTAGAAAATACATAAGCTAGTGCACACGTCCACTTTTTCCCCGTACGGAACGAATCCCACTCATTCATTCACGTTTAACGGTAGCCCAACTTCCCTAACTATTCTCATTCCCTATTACCTAACAAAGGCGGGCAAGGCACTTGCGACTCTTCGAATGTCGCGATTGTCCATGGGCGACGGTAGTTGCTTTCCAGTAGGTAAATATCATAAAATAAAATACTTTGCGTGTGAGAACTGTTTCAGAGTACGGCCTCTGAGTCAATCGGCGATCCACCGCACGGTGATTCAGCGTGGCCCCGGTGTTACAATCGTTATAAAGCCGATCGCATAAATCCGCCACTGACGGCGGAAATGGCGCCGCGTCCGCCGTCCGCCCGCCCATCGACCTTCTGTCACAAGGAAACTGTTTTCCTCTGCGGTGAAAAGGAAATAATACTTTGCTGATATTATTCGGTTCCTTTTATATTTACTATTATTAATCGACTCACAGATTGAAGCGAGGTTTTCAAATAAACCTTGGCCGAAAAACATTTTCTCCCTAAATCATAAAAATATTTAAACGGTGTTTAGCTAATCGAGATTCGCAATCCTTTTCTGGAATATTGGAAACGTCACACGACAGAGAGGAAAAGCTAATTTTATTAGTTAGACACTGTTTAGATATTTATATCAATAATGGTGGTTATGTTTAAAATATTTATTTAGCACGTATGAATACGTGTAACGCAATAATAAAGGGGGCAAGCGAGCAGACGGGTTACCTAATAGAAAGCAACTGCCGTCGCCTATGAACACTCGCAACATCCGAAGTGTCGCGAGTGCGTTGCCGGCCCCTGTGTAGGAATAGGGAATGGGAATAGGGCTATCCCTCTTCCCCTATAGAGATAAGGGAAGTTGGGCCACCGGTAAGCTCACTTACTAAGCGAAACACAGCATAATGCTGTTTTAGGCCAGTTTTCTGTGAGGCCGTGGTGTCACTCCGGTCGGGCCGGCTCATTGGTGCGGAAGCATGGCTCTTCCACGGCAATTAGCATCAATATTATGTACTTGAGATCGGAAAATGTCTCATTGGTACAATGAAATAAAATCTCAGAAATGTGACTACCCGTGACAAGGGAAGGACGGGTCTAAAAATCATTAAATCGGTGTAGCGAACATTATGGATTGGGACTTCTTAAAAGAATTTTGTTATTACAAAAAAAAAAACTATTTTGCAAGATAATGGAAATCTTGTTGTCTTTAGAAAGAAAACAAAGTTATTCAATATATTTAATAGAAACTACGTGCATTGTCCTATTGTTTATTCTGAAAGAAACTTTTCCTAACTTAAAGTTTATATTGTTAGAATTCGTTATCACACCCGAGCAATAGTAGACTCTATTGTTGAGAACTTAAAGCCTATTTTCAATATCGCGTATATACGTGACCCTTACATGCCCTTACATTTCCAACTTTAGCACACAATAATCTTTTCGACTTTACGCGAAATACTCATTTTACTGACATTATCTTTTTTATATTCCAGTTAAGTTTACAACAGCAAATTTAAATATAAGGTATAGTTTAGTAAAATACAAATAAACTAATTTGTACAGTTAGGTCGATTGTCCAACAACACCGTCATCCGGGAACGAGAAAATTGTGGACGGATAAAATGCAACTTTATGACTTAGACTACAGGTTTCATTTTCCTCTACGCCTTTAATGACTAACTTTGTGTTGTGTTTCGTTCAGTGAGTGAGTTTACCGGTAGCCCAACTTCTCTAATCCCCTATCCCTATTTCCATTTCCTATTCCCTCATAAAGGCCGATAACGCACTTGCGACTCTTCGGATGTCGCGAGTGTCCATAGGTGAAGGTGGTCGCTTTCTGGTTACCTAAACCTGTCTGCTCGCTTGCCCCCTAAATATCAATTGGTCAAAAAAAGTCCGCTCCTAACTATTATAAAAATCCGAACGTATCGCTAACTTCTAATTTCTGTAACACCCTATATATTTTAGTCCAGAAAAAATATAAATACTCTCATACTAGAACAGTAACTTTTAAGTCCGCTGCGCGCCGTTAGTTACCGGACACGCAATCCACCCTGAACTACGACTATAAAACTTCCAGTTACGACCTCCACGTAGATTCAGCGTTTAGGCACGTGTTTCTCCCGACTGCCAAGGAAGGGAAAGGTTTTTCAAACGTATTTTGTATGTAAGTTTTCTTTAGGGACCATCCATAAACTTCGTCACATACATTTCAGTATTTTTAGAACCCTCACCACTTGTTACAAGTTGTGACGTCACAAACTTGCAATTTTGTATTAAAAATTAAACCAACCCAATATTTCAAATTTTGAGATTAGAACTTTTATAATATGATGTCACAAAACTAAGGACTCTTTTTTTTAAATTTAGGTGTGACGTACTTTATGAATGGTCCCTTATTACTCGACTGGACGATGCCAACAACTCTTTTACTCCAAAATTTGTTTACCGCGTGGTAATCATTTTTACCCGACTACGACGAAGCAAAAAGTAGGTTTATGATTTTGACCTGTATGTATATGTCCTTCCTTCCTAGTCGTATCCTTATGACTGAGGGACGTGACACGTAGTCACGTCCCTCAGTCATATATATGTATGCGGGTATAAATGTTCATCTGATCCTTAGTCACTTCGAAATTACTTACTCTATTTGGACAAATGACATGGACAACTCGTTGAAAGGCTCTCGATTGTCCACTCTTCGTATATAGCGTAACGTTAAACTCACTATAGCGCCATCTAGGGGACTTAAAGTAAAGAACAAAAAAAATCTGACGGCATCGTTAGGGTTGTCAAATGAAAAAGCTCTGTAAGCGCATATGAAATATATTAACATTATTATCTAATACCTCATCTCTTGCAATCACCTGCTAATTGCAAAAATTTAAAAAATCTCTTCAATATACTATTGAAAATAAAACTATTAATAATTATACCTATCGTTAAGATATTTATCCAGAGTACGATTGCCTTAAACAATTGAATTAAAAATAACGTTTAAAAAGACTAAACTCCAACTATTAAAACACGTTCTAAAAGTAAAATATGGTGATTAATTGACGTGGTATTATCAGGATTTAAAAAAGAACATATATACGGTCAAATTGAGAAACCTCCTCCTTTTTTGGAAGTCGATTAAAAAACATTGAATAACTTTATAGAATGTCTGAAGTAATGAAAACTGGCCATGTGAAATCTTAGCTACTTTAAGATCTCACTTTTTCAAATATAAACAGCAGCTGCTAAAGGTATCCTATAAAATATAAAAATAGAGTTTAATCCTTGTTCATATTTGGAATTTGTATAAAACTTTGCATTCATTTAGATCACCATTCTTTTTGCGACGACGCCCGCAACCAGGCATAGGTTTTGTATTAAACTTGGCTTTCCTTTTTTACATGTTTTTGGTGGGATTAAGATATTGGCAGATTTGTTTTAGTAGGCCTGTGTTAAAGATAGGTCACGGTAAAAAAATTACGTAGCGAAGAGATTTTTTTTCGAACGCTGTAAGGTGGGTATCAAATTAAATAAATTCCTGAATATTACAGAACTGTACAGTACCTGAATAATACTACAGTAATAGAAAGAAATGAAGAATGGACGAAGGAATGTAAAAAAGGCGAAAGCTTAAGGAGTGCTACGGTACGGTAGCTACGGTTAAAATTATTTTTTTCAAGAAATAAACATATTAACCACTAAGATGACTCGTGAATCAGACTTGGAATTGGACCCATGGACTACCGGGAACGAATTTTCTGTAGGGGAAAATAGGTCGAAGTATATTCTTGTATAAATCTTAAGGTCAAATTTTAGACCTCAAATTGAGACAGGCCTCAATTAATCTCATAAGCCAATTAGACATAATCCACCCTTACCAATTTGGAACTCCAATTTTGTGAAATAAATTACATTTCTGACATCATTTGGTAAACATATCATCTGACATCTTAGAATTTTGAACAGTTAGAAAAATGTATATTACATTTATTTATTGGTTAATGTTAATGCTTTTTTTTATGAAATTAAGGAGAAATGAGCTAAATGGTCACACGATGGAAGGAATTCCTGTCGTCCATGGATACTGGTACCATCGCAAGCGGTTATATATACTAGCTGTCCCGTGGCCCACTTCGTTGGGCTTTTAGTTGCAATATTTCCCTATTTAGCATCTCATAAAAACGTTGAATCACTAAACGCTGTCCCAGCATTGAAATACTTGGCGTGTGGCGTACTCGCATATTCTTGAATTTGGTTTTGGGTTCCAATTTATCCTGTTTTTAAATCTTTTTTAAATAGTTCTATGAACGCATGGATAAATAATTCAATAATTACTTACAGATTTTGACAAAAAAATTGACAGCTCCGAAAATAAAAACTTTTACAGAAAATAACGCATTTTTCAAGTTTTCGTCAATTTTTCATTATTTTTAGGATGTATTTTGCTATTCGGGGCGGAGACAAATCTAACAAATCAAAAACCATGAAAATTGGTCCAGCAGATCTCGAGTTATAAGTGTAACAAACCCGACTTTGTTTTATATATATAGATTATGGTATAATTTTTTAGTTTTGCTAAAACTTACAAACGGCTGGTCTAGGGCATCGAGACCGGTTTTACCCGAAACTCGAAAAACCGGAAAAACTCGGATTTTGGGGATAGCAAAAAACCCGAGTTTCAAAAATGAAATAATCATAATAATCACTCACGTTTTTCGACCTTATCAGGTTTTATTCTTTTACGATACTTTGTTACTTAGATGTTGTAAAAAAAACTTTTTATTCGTTAATAGGAGCTTAAATTTCTTTTTTGACATTTATAACTTACTTAATTTTTTTTTATTTAAAAAATATTTTCAAATTACGTTTACAGGTATTGTTTAATATGATTTAATATGTTTTTTAATTAATCATTGTTTGTACCTGAGTAATATTGAATTGATCATTACAGACTGATCGTTAAAATTTCAAATGTTCTCATTCTTTTACACTGTTCAAGTACTGGAGTTGCAGAAAAACAATATATAAATTGTATTGTACTGTAAAATTTAAAAAATACCGAAAATCCGGGTTTTCAAAATCGGGTTCGGGTTTCGATGCCCTAGGCTGATTTGATGAATTTTCGTCTTCATCAGTCGTGAAAGTCTGGGGACAGTGTATATTAGCAGAAAGTGATCCGAGAATCATCTATTGTGCGTTTGTCTAATTTAGTCGGTAGAGGCTATTAACCCCCTGTCATTTTTTTTTATTTCTACACAAACAGCGATTTATAGTAACAAATAGACTACTGGGCTTAGCCCGTAACAAAGCAAACTAACTAGAAATGTACTTGCTACCTGCTTTTTAGATTTTTCACCAGCGTTCATTTGGACAGCTTACAAGTAACAATAATAATGTCTATGGACGATTCACGCCGCATCAGTCTGGTGATGCGGTAAGTACCTGAAGGATTTGTGTTACGGGTACCACACAAAGGAAATTTTAATCCAAAAATACTATACATATTACACATATTTAAGATTTTTATTATATGATACACGTCATATTTAATACCCGTCCAAGACCCAGGAACATTGAAAAACATTTGCTCCGTCGGGGGGATTCAAACCAACGTGCCCCGGATTAAGCTGCTAACGCGCTTACCAAGTACCAACTGAGCCACAGAGGCCGTCTACCACAAGTGAATCAAGCGTACATTTTCCTTTAAATGTCACCTGCGAGTTCACATGACATATTCTGTCGATAGGCAAGTCTAAAAGTAGCAACACATTTTTTTTCATAGCAATGGGTAAATGACCGCTACTGCCTAAATTGGGAGAACGAACCATAGTTTAGTTTAGAATTTTGTATCCCAATTCTCACCTAGGTACAAAAGTAAAATTCAATTATTTTCTCGAATTCCGTGCAAAGACTACAAACAGAATCAAAGGGTTTGTGAACTATAATTACAAACGCTCACAGATTTCGAAACAATGAACTCGATACAAAGGGCTTGCTATTTTATATTTAAAATTGACGTCTTTTTCCCTTTTTATGCAATTTAGGAGGCAAGCGAGTAACCTGATGGAAAGCTACTGCCGTCACCCCTGAACACTCGTAACATAAGATGAGTCGTAAGTGCGTCGCCGGCCTCTTATATGGGAATTGGCTACGAGAATAGGGATTAAGTAAGAGGATTAGGGAGGTTGAGGGATATGTCAGTAGCTTTATGGGTGTAGAACTCATATTGTATTTATATTAGGAATAATTAATATATTAGAAGATATTGAAACCGGCCACAGATTTTTTATTTGGCCACATACTCAAACTTCTAAATTAATAACTGAACATCGGTAATTATTTTTTAGCTTCTAATAATCTAATCGATCTTCTTTACAGCGCCCACACAAAAGCCTCAAGTCAAAATTCACAATAAATAAAAAGCTCGAAGCTTAAAATTCTGTTTTAATAAGTCAAACTAAATAATTGTATAATATTGTTTTAGAAATGTGATTTAATAAATAAAAAGTGAATTTTTAATTGATTTTCAGTTAAGTATATGATGACTTGAATTTTAAAAAATTATGCTATTTTGGACTTTTAAAGTCCAAAATCCGCATCCGCATCTGCATCACACCCGCATCCACATTAAATCTAAATTAAAATTTACTCATTGTAACAACCCTTGTTCAGACACACAGATTTTTTGATTGATTCGCATTAGTAATATTTCAGTGGGGATAGTGGTTTTATAAATGATCAAACGAAATTCTGAAGTGAAGTTCGACCACTATTTTATGAGTCGCTTCATTTAAAGATATATTTTTTTAAAGTTTAAGGTAAATTTGGCGGTTCAATAATGAAGCATGACTTAAATTTTAAACTAGCTTTTGCCCGGGGCTTCGCTCGCGTGGACCGACCGTCAACCGAGAACGAGATTATTTCGCCTCGATAACTTATGATCTATGCTACAGGTTTGATTTTCTAGCGACATTGCTCTATGGTCAAAGTCGTCGCCGACGGCGTAGAGGAAAATGAAACAAGACAGGTCTGTCGCCTAAAGTTGCTTTTTATAGGCCGAAATAATCTTGTCCTCGGTTGACGGTGGTTGTGGACAAACGGCGTATAGGTTGAAAAAACCCCAATACGTATTCGTCATCTACATAATTTTCGACCTCCATCCTTTTTAACCACAAAAAGGAACAATTTTCGTAATTTTCACTTTGATAACGTAACAATGAAATCTGTGGAGTCGATTGATATTCAATAAAATATTTTTCCTCCAACTCGACGATAAAACGTGATGAATATTTGAGGGGTGTCTCCCGGGTCTAAAATGAGCAAAGTTGTTTGAGTACCCAGTTATTATGCAGAAAAGATGGCCGAGGGGTTCTTAAATATTAGGATAATATAAGTTATAATGTCGATTATAACTAATATTATTCTAATATATAATATATTTTGTCAGCACGCGCCACAGGCGCCGTACGCACCGCATTTTATGGGGGTTCTACACGGCGGGAACAAACATCACGCAAAGATGCACTTTTATGCAATCCAAATTGCACTCTCAGTTCATGGCGGACGATTGACAATAGCTATACTCGATGGACACCATTTACAACATTAACATCTAGGATGCACCCTCAATTCAACGCCATGAACTGAGGGTGCAATTTAGAGTGCATCAAGGTCGTATTTGACATCAAGGTTTGTCAAACACGACCATTTACAACATTAATATCTAAAATTCAACTTCAGTTCATGGCGAAAGATTGAAAATGCCATCATCACCTTTGCGTGATGTTTGTTCACGCCTTTAGAAGTGTTTGTCATCATAAGATTTTGAATCTCGTATATTAAACTTTCGAACTTTGTGAACTATGAACATTGTCGATAAGGTCGAAATTTGCAAATTTTTCAAATAAAATTAGGATTTTATAAGGGTAAAAATTGATTATACCCCCAAATGTCGGCTTTGTAACTTCTATGTATTTTGTAATGAGTCTAACGTCTTGTTTAAACGTATTAAGTAGATAAGTAGATAACTAAGTTTTAACTACATTTGATGTCATTGAACATTTAATGAATTAAATAACTTAAAATTAAGTTAAAATTTAGTTACCTACATATCTACATATTACTTGTAAACAAGACATAGATAGGCGGGCGAGTAAATTTTTTTAGTACTACATTTTTTAATAATAACAACAAGATAATTAACAAACCACTATCATAAAAACAATATTTAACATAGTTACCGAACAGAGTCTTCCCGCGGTGCGTACAAAGTACCAAAGGCTGACGTCATAACTAGGTATCGTTTTGTATGGAGAATTTTAGGAAGGTCAATTTTATGTGATTTTTAAATGGCCTTGGCCAATTTAAGTTACCGGCGTCATTCTTTCACCAATATTTCTATTTATGATTTTTTGAATTGAACGTACAATAGGCTAGTCGACTAATAAAAAATAGTCGACTAGCCTATTGTACGTTTTTTTTTCTGCTTGATTGTAAATTGTAATAAAGAAAAAAAAACCTATGATAAGAATCATCCGGGAATATAATTGTCAACTTTCTTATACAATCACCGATGTTTGTTGTTCGTTGTTCAGCACGTTCATGACGGCCTCTGTGGCTCAGTTGGTAAGCGCGTTGGTAGCTTAAGCCGGGGGTCGCGGGTTCGAATCCCGCCGACGGA
>JAOTAV010071793.1:0-13438 GCA_026546445.1 Cyclargus thomasi | reverse complement strand
ACTTTAAAATAATGAAGATTGTGTACAGAAATAGGCTGATGCCTCACCGAATTCTGAAACAGGCACTATTAAAGAATGAATATTATTTCATACTTTTTAGTTTATTTTTTATTATTTTTGTTGTTTCCTTTGGATGTCGGTTTTAATTTTTTGTTAATCATTTTTTAATGTACCCAGTGTAATTTGTGCTATCAAGACGAATCAAACGATACCTCATACGTTAAAATCCATCAAGCCATTTAGGTTGCAGAGCGCGTCAAACAATTATACATACATACATACATACATTCTCTCGAAAAACATAACCCTTGAGAAACAAAACCATATTTACATTCTCTCGAAAAACCCTTCTTCTGACGCAGTTGGGTAAATGAATGGATAATGTTTATGAGTTATTAGTTATCTTGAATTGGTCAAAGGCCTTAAGATAAGTAACATGTTTATTATTGCTGTGATGACTTATTTACTTATAACCTTTCCTGTCTCTGAAGCTCAGAAGGTGTGATATTGTTTTCGATTTAGACTGGAACTGTGACCAGCTATTTGTAGACCATCATTTATTACTATTGATGTGTAAAAAATAAAAATGCAGTAAGTGTTATTTGTTTAAATACGTATCCACCCATACTTATAAAATTTGCGTCCATATTATAAGAAATAGTAGGGGTTTAATATTAGTATATATGTGATTGATTGTACTGTTGGTTCATGATGGAAATTCATGTTCATATTTAATGAAACACACTTTCCTTGCACTTTTCCCGCTGTATTTTCTTAGATTTTACGAATTTATAATGAACACACGAGCGGTTTCGATAAAGTCATCATCACCTGATGACTTTGTCGTGTTGTTGTTTCAGTGACTAAATCTTAAATCATGACTTGAAGGTCCAAAATCCGGTGTGGCTTGTTCTGGTTGTCTATATTGCTGTTATGCTCCAGCAGTGCTCAGTTCGGGTTAGAAATTAAGGAGACCAAAGAAAGTGGTAAGTTGATTTTTTCTCATCCCAGTACCGAAAGAAAGGACAGCTTTATCTTTTGGATATAACAGATTATACTTATAATTGTTTACTTATGTTAGTATGGCACCAAATCTGTTATCTGGCTAAAAATAGTTTCTACGCTAAGATAATTTTTATCCTGGGAAAATGTACGGTTCCCGCGTGATATATAAATTTTTGCGCAACGAAGTTGCGGGCACCAACTAGTATTTTTATAAGCGAGATCCAATTTCTTGAATCAAAATTTTTGATGCTAAATGTAGGTAAGGCCCGCATTTTTGTTTCGTCGAAATTAGTTTATAGTATAGCTCCAGCGGATTAACTAGACACCTGCCACCCTAAGAAGGTCACTTCGCAATATTGCTAAGAGCAATTCATTTTTCTTGCGAATAACTACTAATTTTGCAAAACAGTGACTTCACAATTGATTTAAATTGATGTTCAAGTAACTATTTTATCAAAACAATTCGATTTTTTAACAAAATGTACCAAAACGAATTGCAGAGCAATTCCTTTGCAATGTTGCTATTACGACCTTTTTAAGGTCTCCTGGCTCGAAATGTCAGGTTTAGCTGCCTCCCCGCCCAGCACCCGCTCTCGCCTGGTGCGTCGAGTAGCGTTAGCATAAAAAATTTAAGGTTAAATTTTTTGAGTTTTTATGTCTAATGCTTCTTAAGAGCTGGAGCGATTATCATAAAATTAAGTGTGTAGTTAATTGAAACCCCGGCTTAAGAGCTTCAAGAAATTTTTCGTGTGTGTTTTGGGGTATTTGAAAATGGGTTAGATTCACAAACCAATACATACAGGACAACGATTGTCGGGTACGCTAGTTATGATAATATATGTTTGTAGACATCCCGTGTTTAGTCGCTGATGTCATGGTGGGGTCGTGCGTTATGTATTACCAGTGCAGTTATGAAAATGACAGAAGCAAGAGGAGTTACAACAGCGGAGGGTATGTACCATCGAAGAAATTGACACAGAATCAGTTGACGGACCTACGCCATTTGATTAGATATCTAGGTTTGGCCATAGATAAATTATACCAAAAATGATAAAATAATTGGTCTTAGTTTATCATAACGGGACTAAGTTACTTGTATCCGCAATCTGACTCTGGATCAATTTCCCTGATAATAAATTGAAATTTTCACAAAATACTGTATGTATTATGTAAATATTAATAATTAAGGTGGGCTCTCCTACACAGTTTTACCTCTAATGTGTACGGAACTTTTCATGCACGAGTTCTACTCGTACTTGGCCGGTTTTTTTTAAACAACTTTTCATTTTCCAGACCGATTCTCTGCTCTCATTACTTGGAGGTCTACTGTCCGAAGGGTTATATTGTGGACGACAATAATAGATACGAAAATGAAACAGTTACTGCAACGAAAAAGCCATTACAATAAAGAATAAAATATATAATATTATACGCATTATTGGGATGATTATAAGGAACAACATGTTGCCGGCAATTCCATTGCACCAGATGTCATTTGACGCGTAGGAAATCGCAAACCTTCCCTCTTAAAATGCCGGCAACGCACCTGCTACTCCTCTGATGTTGCTTGTGTCTATTCGCGGCGGTAGTTGCTTTCAATAAGGTATTTCGCTTGCTCGTTTGTCCCCTTATTTTATAAAAAAAATACGAAATTTCAGCAAAATTTATTCAGCGGTGTAAGCCTGAAGACGTGGCTGACAGACACACTTTCGCATTTATAATATTAGTATGGAAGTATGGATGCATCATGCAATAGGCCTTCGACTTAGAGCCGGCTTTAAAATATTGTATATCTTGTAATATATCTCCTATTACTGCGCGAGTTCGCATTTCGCGGGCGACCGTTATAGCTGAAAACAAACAAACGCGGTTTGAATATAAATTAACACAGAGTTTACCGACAATATACCATCTTCTCCTCTACATATTAAGGCGTCAGATAGCTGACAATTCTATGCTTCTTAAAATCTCACAACAATTCCCCTTTCCTACTCTGTAAAATAAACCTTAAAGTCCCTACGCGAGTCTTCCAGAACATCATCTTTCAGTTCTCTGCATATCCCATTATTCTACACTAACTATAGAAAAAATTCATTCTTCATAAGGTCTTGTAATGGTTTCAATGATTTGCACAAGCGTTTTGACCTAGACATCAGTGGCGTAACTATACCGTTCGAGGCCCGTGGCAAATTCGTTTTGGTTCCACTATGTCAAACCAATACAAAAACACGTCAAGCGGTTTTTGTCTAGGGGGGCTGACCGGGAGCTCCTTCCTCTGGGGGCCCGCGGCATCCCACCTTGTAGTTACGCCACTGCCAGACATATTTAACTCTTCGGTTACTGGCACGAAAAAACTTATATCGAGTGCATAGTTTGACAGTAATCTCTTTCTCAATAATTATTACAGTTAAGTAGAAATTTTTATCTGTACCGTATTTTAAACATTTTTGTTTTCTGTATAACCTTTTCTTAAGATTTTGTAGTTAATTAGTTTCTATATGTGGAAACGTATTATGGTGTAAACACTCTATATACTTTTCTATTTTATAATAAAACACTGTATGTTCCTTTAATAAACTAAAATAAAATAAATAAATATTGGGCGAAGTACGAAAGTGAACACAGGAGGCCTACTCTTGTATGAAAAATTGTATGTAAATCAAGTCTTTTTATTATATACAATTTTTCTGTCGTGTTTATTATACTATACTATGACAAAGTACTCAGTAATATAAACTTTTTGCCTAAAAAGGCCGTACACCGTATATTACTGAGGCAAACCCTACAAAAAAAGGCCGGGCGAACTATCTGGTCTGTCCGGCTATCAGGTTTGGCGACCTGGCAACCCTACGTATGTGAGGCTCGGCGGTCGACAAACTGGTAAATAGCCCGCAGGTAAACTAAAACCCGTCCCTTCTCCCCTAAAATGGCCGCTTGGCAATATCGCTAACAGCAATTCATTTTGTAATTTTTCTTCCAAATAACTACTAATTCTGCAAAACTGTTAATTCACAATCAATTTAAATTGGTTTTGAAGTGACTATTTTATCAGAAATGTTAGATTTTTCAACAAAATCTATAGTAGATAATTGCAGAGCAATTCCTTTGCAATATTGCTATACCACATTTTTAAGCCTGCTGACTTCTCTTTCCGCTCTGGGTCACTGGGTTTTTGTAAAGACAAAAACCTCTGCAGCTTTACCATTTTTTTTTAAATAAAGCATATACGCCTTTAAAGCTTTTAGCGAACTTTAAAGCCTTACATTTAATACATGATTTTTCTTGTTTTACTCTTTTATTTATTTTTGCTATAAGTTCTTTATTTTGTATATTGTATTCGTGTACTTGTGGTGTGGTGTAAAGTATGTCAAATAAATGTTTTATGATTATTATTTGTCGTCTGTCGATACTCGATAGCGACTACGTGAATTTTTAGTAAGTAGGTACTAACTTATGCCCGCGACTTCTTCCGCGTAGATTTTCCCTGTATTTCTTTTAAATTGGATTGGAATGGAAAGCAATTGTCGTCGCCCATTGACACTCGTAACATCCGAAGAGTCGCAAGTGCGTTGCCGGCCTTTATGAGGGAAAAAGAAATGGAAATAGGAACAGCGCGGGAAACGCGAGGCTCACTGAACGAAACACAGCACAACACCGTTTCACGCCAGTTTTCTGTGAGGCCGTGGTATCACCCCGGTCGAATCGGCCCATTCGCGCCGAAGCATGGCTCTCCCACGGCATTATACATTTTTTTATACTATAGAGAAGATGGCAAAACTTTACAGCGCCTTTAGCGGTCACTTGCGGAGCTAAAATTGTCATACTAAAATTACACCCCCTTCATAAAAATACTTCAGCAATGTTTAACTAATCAAGGTTCGCTGTCCCTTTCTGTCATGTAAAGTTTTCAATATTCCAGGAAAGGAACAGCGCACCTTGACTAATTACACACAGATACTCCGTCGGCAGTCAGAGCCGCCTTCGATCCCCAGGCACCGTGTGCTCTACGACCAGGACTCGTCCTCAACAGCTGCGTCCTCAACCCTAAACCTAAACAACCAACCGACTTGACCCAAATGACGCCGAGAAATCGGACGCTGTGCCACGATTTTTTATAATAATAATAATTCTTTATTCAGCACAACAATATAAAAACCTTAATCTAGACACAAATTTACAGAATATTATTTAAAACAAGGTTTTTATAGTATAATACAATAAGTTAAGGTCGCGACCGGCAGCTTAGCTAGGTTACAGGATAACCTGTGTTAAAGCCACCAGGATTTTGGTTCGAATTGTCAATCAAAGTTTCACGTAGCCCAATAACAATGATTACGAATAAACTAAGTTCTCTGAAAAAAAAACTTTTTAATCTATACATATAATAAAACAGGATAATTGGAGTGTCTGTACATTTAATATTTTTACAAAATAATCCATGTGGGGGGTGCTAAGGAACAGTAATAGAACACATATGGATAAAAAAGTTGTCTGTTTGTCGGTTTGTACGCGCTAATCTCAGGAACTACTGGACGGATTTTAATGAATCTTTTTTTGTTTAATAGCTGTTAGGTCTGGGCAACATATAGGATACTTTTTATCCCGGGAAAATGCACGGTTTACGCGTGATATACAAATTTTTGCGCAACGAAGTTTCGGGTACCATGTAGTTTAGAATATTTTATTGATTAAATGCGCGCGTTATGATCGTACGCGTTGAGATCGAGTCCGCGACCGGCCATCTTGTCGTCGATCCATGGGCGTAGTTTGGCGACGTCGACGTAGACGCCGGGGACGCTGTCGACGCCGCACCCGATACCCCACGCCACGATGCCCGACTGGTAGTAGCGGTTCTTCTCGCCCTGGACATACGTAGAACCAAAACGTTTAGACAAAGAACAAACATTTTAGATATCCTTCTTTTTTTGGATGAATTTCAGCAGAATCGGTTCAGGGATTCGAGCGTGGAGGGATAACAGACACACACTCATGAACAGACACAAACTCACGAACAGACACAGACGAGGATTCACTCCAATTTAGTTCTCCCGCTCCATGTACAATCAGAGGAATTGAAACAGATATAGGATCGTGGATCTAAGTAATTTGGTCGTGTTATGTCAAACTCAACCGACAGATAACGACATACATGGAATTGACATTTTCCGACCAAATGACGTAAGTGACATACGTCATTTGGCTTTGGTTTCAACCAGCTCTCTTTCAATATCCCCACAATTATACCAACAAAACCTGCTGACTTTCTTAGAGGTTTAGAACGTTGCTGCTCATAGGCCATGGCCTGGAACGGACATTTATATATCCAGGCCTGGACAAACACACTTTCGCATTTGTATTAGTAGCGTGGAATAATAACCTACCTCGATAGGACAGACGAGGGGTGACCCGCCGTCGCCCCTGCAGGTGTCGCGGCCGGCCTCGCCGCCAGCACACATGAACGAGGTGTGCAGCTCGAACGCCGAACCCAGTCGAGTGTTGCGGAGCTGACTGCGGCAGGTCCGCTTGCCTACCACCGGCACTTCCACCTGGGAGGACGATTAGAGTGGTTAGCGGGAACAGAGAATAACTAAATCTAGTTACCCAGTCCTCTGATAGAATAATTTGTTGAGTACATTCATTACACTTTCGGATTGTAATGGAGAAATGAATTTTTATTAACCCAGGCACACGATAGGCAGACATACAAAGGTAAGTATATCGCACCCCCTCCCTACCGGTGCAACATTGTTACTTTTGCAAAAAATACAAAAATGAGTTATTTATATAGTAATTGTGCTGGAGCACCTCTCTACTCTGTGCCATAACGATTTCAACTTTGAAATAAAACTTTTTAACAATTTTTTCATATTTTTTAAACTTAGACATAACTACAGTTATATAATATTTTTACGTTAGAGCCACAACGTAACTTCTTCTGAAAGGTTAAATAATTGTATGGTATATTACTTACAATATTAGGAAATCATTATTTCTGAACCTTAGAGGCATAAGGGCCGTAGTGACATTTGGGTAAATGTCGCTTCTGCCTTTATGCCTCTAAGGTGAAGATTTATTTCAAAGTAAAGTTAAAAGTCGACATTGTAGCATGAGCTTTTCATCCCGACTATATTTTATGAGGTAATTGTTGTCAAAGTTTTAAATGCTTCTCCTGGAAACTACACTTTTGCATAAGTGACAGGCAGCTCCGGGGGTGCGATATAATCGTAAGTACCTATGTAATTGACCCAACGCTAAATTACCTTCATAAAACCCAATCAACCATGATTCACAAATCGAGCATTAAAATGACGTCGCCGCACACTCGCCGTGACGCGTAAAGTAGTAATGTATGAGCAACTATGAGAACTCACACATATGGTAACTAACTTCCACATGGTAAAGTGTAAACATTCTTCTAATTTTGTTGTTGACCGCGAAACTGTCTAATCATGATTTTAAGAGTGGTTCAGAGCTAAGTTTACCTTCTTCAGTATAACAGCATTGTGTCCCTCCTCGCCGAACCTGGTCTTGCCCCAGCCGGTGGCGAAGCACCTGGTGTCGTCAGCCGCGTCGGACTCCGGCGGCGGGAGACACGCCACCCCCACGTTGGGAGCCAACTCCATCGGGATTGTGAAGAATAGCAACGCGATGTTGTAGTACAGGGTCTCTAAAATAATATTTGATTGTACGTCCTACCAGTTCTGAAAGATGAGAATTGATAAGACGACCAGTATAAAAGAGCATATTATATTGCATTGAGGAACTTACTCCACTTCGGAAGTCGGCAAAGATTGTTTTAGTTCCTAGAAAACCCAGTGAGACACAGAGCCAAGGGTAAAGCCATCTAAGACTCGACTTTAAGCTTATACACGTCCGTCCCAATGTTTAAAATACGAACGTTTCATTTTCCCATATTTTTCTTGTTTTAAATTGTAGGAAACTAGTAAACTGTTTATCATATTTCTGTATGTTGTTGCAAGATATACGACTTATGTCTAGTGTTCTAGACCCACAAGAGTTTACAAAAAATAATAACTATTACCACAAATTTGTTATTGACAAATTTTGTCTCACTTTTATCGTTACTTCTTACGTTTGATGAAGTCCTTATGCACGACGACGCTGGCGACATCTCTCTCCTGGTGGGGGTAGATCTCTCTGGTGGTGACAGTGTCCCACTCTCCCGCTCGCACCTTCAGGTCAGTCGCCCCGGAGACGAGGTGGGCTGCGGTGAGGACGGCGTTCGGGTGGATGAGAGATCCGCCGCCCAGATACGTCTCTTGCGGTAGTTTCCTGAAAGTACGCGACAATAACATTTAAGAGTTTGTTAACTACCGTCACCAGTAAGACCGTCTTGATCATGAGTACAGTTTTTTTGTTAAGATGTCTGCTGCTGATGTCTTTTAAATAGCCGGTTTAAAGTTTGGAAAAATCATATATAGGATACTTTTGTTATAAAGCTATAGAATTTGCTTTTTTGTTCGTCCGAACGCGCTTTTCGCTAAATACTGAAATACAAAATATACGTATAATTCACCAAAATGTTTTTATAGATCATAAACAGTTTAATGGCCCCTAACTAGGCGGTGTCTGTTCTTTGAAGGACTTTAAAAGGGGTGATCAGTTCTTTTCTGCCAGTAAATGCTGAGCCTTCCCGAACAAAAATCATTGACGTAGGTAGAAAGGCTACGATTCTGGAGTGGAGCTGGACGGGGCATGTCTCCCGTGTGCACCCGGACCGATGGGCTTATCTGGTTTCGGAGTGGCTACTCACTGGTCGGCGTAATAGAGGCCGACCCAAAAAAAGGTGGCGTGATGAGCTGGATGCGTTTTACAAAGAGTGGAATAAAATAGGGGAGGCCTTTGCCCAGCAGTGGGACACTATAGGCTGAATATAATAAATGCTAAGCCTACTTCATGACGGCGACCATCCAGGGGAACTCGGCGAAGCCGGCCTCGCCGTCCACAGACTGCACGCGAATGCTAATCCCGTTGGGGTTCCTCCACCCGCAGCCTTTCCTCTGTAAAGGGTTTTTATTTTCCTTTGTTACGGCTACAATACAAATGGTGTAACATAATAAAGTAATCATATTTTCTGGGATAAAAAGTACCAAATTTCAGCAAAATCTGTTTAGCGGTTTGTGTGTGAAGAGGTAACAGACAGACAACAGACAGGCAGACAAACGCACTTGCGCATTTATAATATTAGTATGAATTAAATTATTGTCTCCTGTAGTAACTTTGACATCAGCGGGGCTGACAGAGTTTCACAAGATACAGCAACTAAATCTGCTAATTATCTACAGACATTTAAAGACGATGTAAATTATTTTCATGAAGTTTAACAAATAATAATGTATGCGAATTCAATCGCAAAAAGACGTCAGTCTCGGATTGATGCCAAGCTGCTAGATTGAGCACGTATTATCTGCCTAAGAGTAGGCATCTCTTGTAACTCAACTTCAATTTGTTAAAGTAAGGAAATAATATGGCCGCAGAATTGCAATTCTACCTTTGGTGGTTCCGGCACGGGTACGATATCGGAGCTTACTTCCGGCGCCTTACAGCACTTCTCCAGACTTGACAAGCACGAGTCTTTCAATCTGAAAAACGTAATACGTCGGAACCTCGACAACAGATTCAGTTAACGAAATACTTGTCACGACTTTATACTTATATAGCTTGACCAGAAGAGCTGTACCTCCTCTTAGGTTGATGAGCGCGTCGAGGCGGGGGAGGATTACCATGGTTACCGGGCATTCTACTGTGCCAGTTGGCCGTCAACGCCAACGGCGCTAGTATTCCCCCGCTCCGTCCCACGTTCCTAGGGCGCGGTGCAGCGGTTGTGGTCAAGCTAAGCTTAAGGTGTGGTTGTTGAAAATGCACATTACACTAAGAGAGTGCGTTTGGTGAAAATGAGAATTAGTCTCTTAATCTGTGGACTAACCGCATCTCTATGAGGTCTTCGCCGTCGACGTTGATGACGTCATTGTTCTTGCACTGGTAGTACAGAACACAGAAACCCTCCTCCTTCTTTTCGGTCGTGCACGGTACACTTGCGTTGTCTGAAAGTATCATTAGTTTTTGTTATATCTCGTTTACAATTTAAAGTTACTTAATTTTAAGTGTATGTCCAAACGTATTTAAGTAGTTAAGCTCTTTATTTGACACAAGATGGACGATCAACAACGTACAGAAGTCGTTAAAATTTTTATTGACGAGGTTTTGGAGGAATAAATTATTGAAACACCTACTAAAAGGAGCACGACGAATACGCCAATTCACAATCGTAGGATTGTGAATTTAAATTGCGCTGAAATTTACCTGTCCAAATGTGTCAAGTGACAAACTCCGCTTACCAACTAAAGAAAAAATAAAAAAAAAATCTAATTATCTGGGTAGGTAGTAACTAAATTTTAGCAACTTGCTACTAAATTTTGTGTTTACATACATTTAAGAACTTAAAATTTAGTTACCTACTTATCTACTTAATACGTGTAAACAAGACATTAAGGCAAGCGTCAAGTAGTGCAGAACACGTAGCAGTTTTTATATAAACTCTCCGTTCCTCCTTCTCTCTAACGAATAAATTGATTTCGTGTATATTACGTACTTTAAGTTTTGTTGTTTACAACATCGTTACCAAAAGAGTGTTCGCAAAATCGATTTTGACGTTTGACATGAAGAATAAGGATGTTTAAAAGGGTACAGGACACTACAGGGTCCCTGATAATACTTTTCTTACAATTTTGATACTTACAATTTCCGGGAGAAAGGTCTAACTCAAAGCGTGGCGACGGCGTCTGTAGCGTCGTCAGCGCCAACGTCAGAAAAACTACACCACGCAGCATCTACGGGCAAATCAACAAATAATTTAATAGGAAATTACTTTTGATTGAAGTTTGAGTTTCAATGAATTCTTTGTTGAAATAAAAGGAAATAGGAGCCGCGCTAAAGCATTACTTTATCTTCTGTGAATACAGTAAATAATTTACTTTATAGGCAAACATTCTGATGTTGAGGCATTCCTTATAAAAACGTTAAAATTTTTTTAAAAATTTTAACGCCATTTACAAGTTACATAGTGAACTCTACAAGAGGTACGCACAATTTAAAACATTTACACACACAACTTAAAGTATTATCTCGTTTTAGTTACATTCTGCAGATTGTACAGAATGTACCAAACTAAGTGGATCTCAAGAAATCAGCTCATCTGAAGCTACATGAACGAAATGTTGTTCAAAAGTTCCAAAAAAAGTAAAAAGAAAGATTTTTAGTTTTGACGAATTTGATAAAGTTTGATAGAATTAAGTAGTACGCTGTACGATTGACTGCGAGGAAATGGGCCGTCCACACGAGTTTTCTCGTAAGGTATTTAACCATGCTAGCTCTACTAGAGAGAACTCTAACATTTTGTAATCTTAAATGATTTTTATTATTGACATCCTAACCTTGATAACCTGTTTTAAGATAAAAAAATAACAATTTAAGTTTTTTTTGCACTGCAGCGGTTATCGGTTTTAATATAACCGGCCTGAGTAGTTGTTTACTTGTACTAATATGTATTCTGTGGTTTGTGTCATAAAAATAAAACTATCTAATGTTTATAAGAAAATTAAAGGTATATAAAATAACGGAGGCAATAACATAAATTTTAATGCAGATACAAAGGTTATATGGACACTGTAAAGCATTTGTGTAACATCCAATAGAAAATCAATAGTAAAGACATATAAAATGCATTACAAAAGTTCATTGCAATTTATTTTCAAATTAAAAAAATTTTCCTAAAACATATGAAAGAATATTTTTTTCTAGGAATAATAATTTAAGAGTAACGCACCGAACTTTTTGATTATATTCTAGTGGTTATATTATAAAACTGAAAGTTATAGTTATCACACGTCTCACCTTGTGGCGATCCAAAACACGTCTGTACCTAGCTTGATGTACTGCGGGAAGTTCACGCATTTTCCTTATACATTTGAACTTGTGGTTCTCCCGAGAGAGAAGTAGGTGCATCGCTAAAGTTCAAAATGTCATTGTGCCGCCCGAATGAAATTAAGAAATTCATTATATAATTTACCACACGGTAGCATTTAATTGGAATAAAAAGTGTCCTTTAATTTTTGTCATCGAATAGTGCATCAAACCCAATACCCAGGTCCGGCGTGATAGACCATCAAGCTTCTAATCAGGAGTCAAGACAATTAAGGGTCGACTTATGACTTATTAATATGACTAATAATTATATTTTGTAAAGGATCTCTAAAATACATCAAACTGTTTACAAGTTAACTTTTTTTTTGTTTTTAAGAGCAATGAGCGTAATATAATTGCTATTTTATTTATTAAGGAGTTAAAGCATTGAGGAAAAACATTTTACATAGGAGACGAAAGGAATTCGTAATACTTAAGTTATTTCGTACGGATTTAACGATGTTTACTAATTTGTTTGTCCTAAATTGATTTGTCTAAGTGACTATTAGTGATACTAAAATACGTCGTATACTTCAATGTATAATATTATTTACATTATTAAATTACTAATGGTATTATGTATGATGACTCATCTTGTCTTAATCCCTGTCTGTATTTATTATAAATTAGGTGTGTAGCGGCCATATTTGTTTACTTAGTCGACCTCGTTTCGACCTTGCAGAACAAGTTAGCCGTGAATCCTACAATTATTATCTGTATGACAGCAGACAGGTTATTCGATAAATACATTTGAGCAGCTCTTGCGATAGCAACTATGAATTTTGGACATCCTTTGCTCATCACTCGTTCGTTGGTATGAACATGTGAAAAGTAACGTTGTTGCTTTAATATCGTACGTACTCAAAATTGTAACTAAAATTACACTCTTTAAAGTTATTTTTGCACCATGCAGAGTTTTATTAGAATATACATTAATTATTCTTAAAATACTACTTAGAACAAGATACCTGGCTAGTTCTTAATTATATAGTTATTAATTATACAATAATCTTGATATTAAAATGGGGCTGAAAACCCTGCTCGTTGCATTATATTGTGAAAATTGACAAATTGCCTACAAATAATATGTACCATGATATCGCCAACTGCTACAATGCGTTAGTCCTAAATTCATAGACCTTAAGGACCAGAGTTAGTTTTTTATGTTATAAATTATTATACAATTACGAACAGATCGTAAAATAGGTTTTGGTGTAACGACCTCTAAAATCTTATCTTACGGTAAGCTTTGGTGATGATTGGTGAAATCGGGTGAATTGGTGAATTTGTAGGCAGGACCATGAAATCTAAATCGAAATTGTAAGAGTCCAGTATTTCTTAAGGGCGTTCTACACGGCGTGAACAAACATCAAGCAAAGTTGATGATGCAATGCATTTTCAATCTTACGCCATGAACTGAAGGTGCATTTTAGATATTAATGTTGTAAAT